>JABFPJ010000948.1:0-30791 GCA_022817425.1 Gryon sp. ZL-2020 | reverse complement strand
TAACAATTAGTTATTATAGCTAAATATTTCTTTTAAATTTTGATATTTTACCGATTCATTTGTATGATTTTTAGTGCAAATGTAACGCTAGGGACTATGAAAATTCGGCAGATCAGGTGGCCCCCGAAAATTACAAAATTCTAGGGAATTTTTCTAGGGAATTTTTCTGGGGAATTTTTCTAGGGTATTTTTCTATAGAAATTTTCTGCAGATTTTTTTAGGAACTTTGTCTAGGAATTTTTCTAGGAACTTTTTCTATGAACTTTTTTTTAGTTTTTTTCTAACTTTTTCAGGATTTTTTACTAAGAACTTTTTATAGAATTTTTTACTATTTTCTAAGAACGTTTTTGCAGTAACTTTTGTCTAGTAACTATTTTAGTAACTTTTTTTCTTTTAATGTTTCTAATAACTTCTTTTAGCAACTTTTAGCAACTTTTAGCAACCTTGACTTTAGTAACTTTTCCTAGTAACTTTTCCTTTTTTTAGGAACTTTTAGGGATGTTTTCTAAATACATTTGTTGGAACTTTTTCTAGGAACTTTTTCTAGAGATTTTTTCTAGGGATTTTTTTCTAAAAACTTTTTCTAGGAACTTTTTCTAGAGATTTTTTCTAGGGATTTTTTTCTCAGAACGTTTTCTATAACATTTTTTTAGTAACGCTTTAGTGACTTTTTTCTTGGAACTTTTCCGGAAATTTTTCCTGAGATGTCATTTAAGGATGCCAATACGTATTGCCAAAGAAGCGTCATGATAGAAAACAAACTTGTATTCTGCAAAATTACTTGTGCTGTTGCGTGAGTTGTAATGTGCCGCGAAGATAATCACTTTTTACGCTCGTCTATCTTATTGTTGCGCCCTTTTGATTTCTTGTATGTATATATGTATATACATATATAGATATATATACATATATAGATAAGATGTATCGAATGTTATTGCAGACGCTGCTACGGGCAAGCAATAATTATCCGCCGCGGTAACATCAACGATTTACACTTGTCATTAAACGATCGTAATGACACGCTCAGTTTGTACAAATTGTTCCGCTTTTTTTTCAAAATTGTACTGGTTTTTTCTGTCTTTGATTGTATTAATATGTATACACATATACATATACATATAAATATATTCATATACATATACTTATACATATACATATACATTTACATATACATATACATATACATATACATATACATATACATATACATATACATATACATATACATATACATATACATATACATATACATATACATTTACATATACATATATAGATATGTTGATATATAATATATACATTTTTTGTATTTTGTTCGTCTTCAAAAGTATTCTTGAAAAAGAATCTGCTAAAAAAAAGTAAGAAAACAAAATATCGGAAAGCCCCGCATTTTTCATGTTTTATTTTGATTCCGTCGACGAAAGTAATACCCTTGCTGCACTCCATAAGCTTCCGTGGCAATCTCATTTCGCCGCAAGACTTGTCATCGCCCTATTGAATCGCGTAATTCGACTCATTCAGTGGCTAAATAATATTCATCGTCGCAACAAAAAACGCTCGAAAATTTACTTGAATTCAACGTTAAACTTAATCAAACGAAACTAAATTCAGATTTTATTTGGACTTTAAGATTTGTTTTCTTCCGCAATTTTATTTTCCTGATGAAAAATAAACAACGGAATAAAAGTGAAATACATTGTTGCAATAATCCTAGTTTAAAAGAAATCCCTAGATTTTGGAAAAAAGTTTGATTTAAAAATCCCTAGATTCTAAAGAATGTTCTAGATGAAAAAATCCCTAGATTTAAATAAATATGCCTAAATTCAAAGAAATTCTAACATTCTCAATAATTCCCTATATTTTGAAAAATTCCCTAGATCTTGAAAAATCCCCTAGATCGTGACAAATTCCCTAGATTGTGAAAAAAATCCCTAGATATTGAAAAATTCCCTAGATCTTGAACAATGCTAAACTTAAAAATTTGCCACATTAAAAAATCCCTAGATTTAGAGGAAATACCGAAAATATTTAAATAAAATATCCCAGATTTGAAAAAACCCTAGACCCTAGTGACAAAAATTGATGACCTTGAAAATTCCCTAGATTCCGCAAAAGTTACTCATATGCAGACGTTTGAAACGTAGAAAAGAGAAAGAGAGACAGAATGATTGATAAAATCATTCACTTTTGGCCAACTTCCGGTCGAGTTGACCGAAGGCCGGACGATAAGTTGGACGTTGGAACAATAATGTTCACTCGAGCGTAATACTTATCTGATGCTATCGCTTTTCCCGTGCGATTAGCCCTGCAAGTGAAATTTACAAGCTCTCAAGAAGAGAGTATATATTTTCGCAACATTAACAATGACGTTGCATCTGATATCAAATATGAGCTTTCATTTATCGGTGATAAATCAGACCGACTTTGTGTAGTAAAATTGTTTGTTTTTTTCTTTTTTTTTTTTTGTTATATTGCATTTTTTTACTTAAAAAAATTTTTTACATATTTAATTTCCAAAGATTTCATTGTTTTAATTCAAACAAGTTTTTGTTTATATATATATATATATATGTATGTATGTGTATGTGTGTGTGTATGTATATAGTAAAAGGGATAGGATGGAAGAGTTGACTTTATAGAATAAACAGATGTAATGTAAACATTTTAGTAAAGCAATGTAAAATACACGATGCTTTATGTTTAGGGTTGTTTAGATTAGGACGTAAGAGCAGTCCATCACGTGACAGTGGAGATACGCCAGTATTGCAAGGATAACATATTAGGGCGATTACGTGTGTTGTATATGACTGTGTATAAAATGACTGACTGGCATAATGGTGCAACTTAGCTGTGTAATGCTTCTTGCAGCTGCCTATATACATATATATATACATATATATCTACATATATTTATATGTATGTATATGTATATGTATATGTATATGTATATGTATATGTATATGTATATGTATATGTATATGTATATGTATATGTATATGTATATGTATACAACGATTAATACATGTAATATAATTACTCAATTATATATACAAATATATATATGTTTTATTTTTAAATATAATTACACACTGTAATTATAGTTTATTTTGTATTATAGTCCGACAAACGAATCAAAACAAACATTTTTTGTTTATTTTGTTAACTTTATTAATTCTGTTAGTATCCTTCGTTTTTCGAGTTTTGTTGATTTCAGTTTTGCTTTGTTTTGTTTTATTTATTTTCTTCTTTTTCTGTATGTTATTTTGTTATTTTCGTTTAGTTTAGTTTTATTTGTTTAATTCATTTCGTTTTTTTTTGTTTGTGCTATTTTATTTGTTTTGTTTATTTTTTTTTTTTTTTTTTTTTTTCTGTTTTTAATAGCATTTTGAATCCGTCAGCAAAAATTCATCACAATTTGTCTACTTTTTTCCGTAAAAAATAGGAAAAAAGTAGAGGAATATATTAAAAGGAATAATACATTACTATTCGAAAGTAATATTACTATACTATTATTTTATTATATATTTATTTTATTACTATAAAACATTACTATATAATATTACTATACGAAAAGTAATTTTAGTAATATTTATATTATTTTCTTTATAAATTACTGTTTTTATAATAAAATTTGACGCATTTTTGCCAACAGATGCATAATGCTATTAAAACAGTAAATTTTCAGGATTATAGTTGTTAATGTAGAAAATTATATCTTTTGATCGAAGAATTTTAATGCAATGCAAATTTTCACATAACTGACCAGTCGAGGAATGAGTTGAACTTGAGGAAAAAGTGTTTTCACTTGAAAAGATCGGCCTTAGGCATAAGATAACTTTATTGTTGGTATAAACTTGAAACGCAGTTTCATGTTTTTATCATAATTTATAATAACAACTCACTCACTGGTTAAATATTATCAGATTTTTCCGCGAACAAATTTTGTTCTTTGTACATCCGGTTTCTACCTGAATAAGTCTTGCGATCTGTTTTGTCAGAAACAGGAAATAAAGTAACGCAATATTTATTGATAACAAAATTAATAACGGAAACTTTGACAGATCAACAACATAATATGATAACATATGATGGAAAGAAAATTTTCCTGAATAAAATATTTTTTAAATAAATTGTTTTATTGTAAAAAATTAGTACATCGTAGAGTAAAAACTTCTACATAATATATGTATTTTATATACCACATTATATTTTTTTTACACACAGGGAAATTTTTTGGAATAATTACTATAGTTTACAGCAACAAGGACACATCAAGCATGTTTTTAAATTTATTCTTGCAACTATGGGAAAATTACTTCAGTAAACTAACGGATACTTTTGAGGTTCTTAAAGTAAGTAATAGAAAATACGATACATTTTACCTATAGTTGCAGGAATAAAGCTGAAAACATGCTTGATGTGTTCTCGTTGTTGTAAACTATAGTAATTTTTCGAAAAAATGTCCCTGTGTGTATTTTATCATATTTTTTTACATTGATGTCGAGTTTTCCTTAGTTTTAAAAATGGTATAGTAATTTTTATTAGATCTTTATTTAGCGTGTATCTAAGATTTAGAGTTTCATTGTCATCTTTCTTTTCTTTTACAAATTTTTAAGTTGTTTATTTTCCAGAAAACTGTGAAATTGTGAAAAATGTAATAATTTCAATTATTAACATTGAAAATTTTTATTTTTTTTTAATTTTAATTACTAAGCAAAGGTAATAATCAACCTATCTGAAGTAAAATTGACTATGTATAACATAGAAGTTGTATAACAGCAATACTAATATTAAAACAGGTATTCGATGTAAGCTTTTGGATTCATATGAAATGTATGATGCGGTAGAAACATAAAATGTCGAACACAACATTAAAACTTGTCATTAAAAGTAAAAAAATCAACATATAAGTTGCCAATCTAGATTTAAACATTACTTATCTCACCTTGATTTAATAACGTTAATATCATAATTTGCGTATTCACTAAAATTGTATCATATTTCATCAGGCTATACTTCCTTGTTCTGACGAATATTAATTACCATTATTATTGCAATGTCAAAAAAAATCATTTTTGGTATATTTCTTTTCCAAATTCCAACATAAGCATTATTTCCTAAATTGTGCAATTGTTGTAATTTGCCAACATTTGCTTGAATTATTCTCACAAAAATTATCAAAATAAACAATACAAAACTAAAATTAAAAATGCAGGAAGTTAAAATATTAAAAACTAGTCGAATACACGAGTTTTTTAATATCTTAAAAATATATTCCTGCAATGTTTGTAAATTTTACAATATTTTTATGATAAATTTGCACATTGCAATTGCATAAGTTTTACAAATAAATCATAATACTTATGCAATTTTAAAATCTTTATTAAAGGTAATATTCGCGGAATTTAAAAATTCGCAAATATTATAATTATTAACGGAAATCAAATATTTTTAATATTGAATTAATGAATGACATTGTACTTGAAAATACTAGTCTTACATGAACTTTTATCTAATTATGAATAATACATGATTTATCAGTTCAATGTCATCTTTAAGTTTCAAAAACAAAATATTTCAAAAATACA
Source organism: Gryon sp. ZL-2020 (assembly GCA_022817425.1). NCBI lineage: Eukaryota > Metazoa > Arthropoda > Insecta > Hymenoptera > Scelionidae > Gryon > Gryon sp. ZL-2020. The sequence goes on along the minus strand of JABFPJ010000948.1, from coordinate 25,203 downwards.
AAAAAACAGTACGATAAAGTCTTATACAACTTACACTAATATTTGTCTTAGAATTAGATTATTTAAGCCTTTAATGGTATATATTAAATTTATTTCTGAGGTCAGTTACCCACATTTTATTTCGTTTTTATGTTAAAAAAAATTTCATTTATTAAATTTATAAAATCAAATTCAATTACTTTCAAAATCCAATTTTTAGTATAAAAAATTACAATTATCAACAATTAATTATAAATTAATTTAAATTTTTCCCAAGTTGAACTACTTGTATAAGCATGTTTACAAAATTATATTATATAACATTAAAAATAATTCCAATTAAACTGGATAAAACTTCGTTCAAATTTAACCAGTTATTAATTAATTTATTTGAAATCTTCAAGATTGCATTGATTTTTTTTGTACTTAAATTTGAAGTTGAAACATTTCCTTAATTTATATCTGAGCTAATCTCACTTATAATGAAATGAAAAAAACTTTTATAAAGCTTATTTATAGCATCATTATTATTAATATTTAACATCTGATGCCTTGAAAATAAATTCCAGAACAGATTGTAAATATAGTTTTGCAATAAATAAGTTCACATTCTACTATCATTTAAGGTAAATATATACATTTATATCAAAATTTATCGTACATTGTGTCAATTTAAATCAAAACGCCATCATGTGACTATCATGAGTATTGCAAGTTTTGAATTGCAAATAATCATACTATTATCACAAAAAAAATATTTTTGTTCCTTCAAGAAAAATACTAATGCTGAATGGATGATTTCTTATAACTTGTAATATAATCATGATTTCGATAAAATGTATATCAATCTAAACTATGCAGAGATCAAATAATTCATAAAATAATCAACATTTACATTTATGTTATTTTGATATAAGTTCCTCTCTTACATAATTAAATTTAATGTATTGTAATACAATCTAGATTACACTTTAAAACACAGAATAAAGTGATGTAATAAACAATTCAACTTTCGCAATAAAATTGCTCGCAGTATTTAATGATTGCTTGATAAAATTTGCAAGGTTATTATAATATTACAATAAATACAACTAAATTCAAATAAATTAGCATCCGCGTAGTTCCGCATAAACGAACAAGATTTATGCTAATTGCTTTCTTCACTTTACAAACTGCTATGAAGAAAAATACTTGTTAAATTTATTTTTAAATGTTAAATTTATTTTAAGTATCATTTTATTTTTACATACAGATATCAGTTCAGGCTAAGTAATTTATCTTAATATTAAACATTGAGCATTATTACGTTGCTGATTGCTTTATCAGCAACGTAATATCCGATGCAAAAGCCTTCGGGAAAGTATGATAAAAAAGTATGATACCAAATTTCTTAGAAACGAAAAGTTTCAATTATTTCCAAATCCTTAGTTCCGTGAGAAAATTTGTATTTCATATAATTGTAGTAAACAGATAAAATATATATCTGCGAAATTTTTTCAACTTTAAATGAATTCTGTATAGATTTAAATGGATTTTTTTTTTTCAAAAAAAAATCTATACAAAGTCTATGTAAAAATATTAGTTTCTACATTTATTTCTATATTGTACATTGAATTAAGACATCTTTTTTGCATTCATAAGGTTTTGTATACTTTGTATGCTTAATCTTGTTGATATCAGAGTAGAAACTTATCAAGTTAGATATACTTGAAGTATATAAAATAACAGTACTAGACACTTCCAAATTTAGTTTCATTTTATGAATTATCAAACAGGCTCACTCAAAATAGATGCAACACATATGTTATCAGTATGATTCAAAAGTATTAGCCAAGAATTTTTTATAGAATTACACGAATTCTTTAATTTGAGTATTATACACTGATGGTTAATCAACGTTTTTTTTCAATTGCTACTTTTATACGATAATTCTGGAAATAATGAATTGTTGTTAACGGTATTAAGATAAAGGTATACAGACAAATACAGTTCATTTTTAATCGCTCGCACAAGTTAAGCATTCTCAAAATGATACAAACTGACACATTCAGACCTTTGTACTCGACTTTTTTTTTTTTCGAAAACATGCGTGTAAAAAACAACGTATGTATTAAGTATTTGGGTCATGAATAGGTTAAAGGTTGAATATGGTAGTTAAACTTTAAATTGAAATGATTTATTGAGTTAAGAATACTTTAGCAACTTTTCAAAGTTATTTTCAGTACCGGAATTTTAAAATCACTTGAATGAAAGCTCGTTTTTATTAAACAAAAAAAATCCATTTTTTGTATTTTAACAACTCTAAGTTACAACTTACTTAATGTGAACATTGAAATAAAAGTTTTACTTGTGAGAAAAATAATTCTTTTAATCAGAACTATAAAACATGTTTGCAATACAATGTTTATATCTAGTAACTATACAAGATTAAGAATTAGTATAGCATTAAAAAAAATTAAATGTTCCGCCGACATGACATACAGTGTCATTTTGTATCGTTTTACGATAAGCATATCGCAGTTCGGTTTTTTCAATTATCTGTTGTTAATATATCAATATGATCCGTTATAAACAAATTTGTGCAAAAAAAAGTCAAAATATATGTATATATACATATGTAAAGTTTGAAAGTAATCCCAAATAATTTTTTAGCTTCGTTTTTTAAGTGAATCTAGCCAGATTTAACTGGTCTCTGTCCAGAGCTTGGATAGAACAACTAACTAGATTCTAGTTAGTAACGTCACGCTCTGTACTCCTAGTTTCTATCCAGATAAAACTATTTTGATATAATTTATATTGAACAATTTATTTATTAAATTTTTGTTGTTAATATTTGTTCTTTTAGTCACATTTTATGAGTTATTTAATATTTTTGTCTACTTAAAACTCACATTAATTATGTTACTTATTTTGGGAATTGAACTCTCGTCCTGGTATTCACTAGTATAATCTGGTCACTTTATCCACTAGACCACGAGCCTCGTTGAAAACAGCAATTCTAATAAAGGATTAATAAATAATAAGATTCCAGAGACCAGTTAAACTTCGCTAGATCCAAGCTAGAAACTGGGCAGAATTTACTTTTGATTGACAAGCAGTATGTTTTGATTATTCATGTTAAGAAATATATAATTGTTACATTAAATAAATCATTTAAAATCATTAACAATAAAACTCTGCTTTTTGAAATTGCTTCGATTTTTAATGTCATATTGTTTTAATTATTTCAAGTTTATATTAAATGTAATTGTATATCATTTTTCATAAATTACAAGACAATGAAAACATTATTAATAAAACATACATACTAGTATTTTAGAGCTCTATAAGATATAATATTTAATCGCAAATAGTAATATAGCAAGTAGAAATGATTTAATTTATTTGACATATACAGTAGAACCTGTGAAGAGTCCATATTTGTGTCTTTGTTTACACTGTGAAGAGTCAACTATTTCTCTCCTTTTTTAACCTATGTTTTGGTATAATAAAAAAAAATATGACAATAGTGGACTCTTTGCAGGTTAAAAAGGACAGAAAAAGTGGACTCTTCGCAGGTTCTACTGTAATTGAATATTTATACAATTATGTTTTAACTGTAATATAATTACATAACTATTTATTCCTGCTGCTAAAATAAATAATAGAAAAAAAATTGTGCTTGAATTATGTAACCCAGTGCAAACTTATTGTTTACATATTAAAAACATCTTTCAAAATTGTATAAATAAACATTTCTGGACAATGTTAAAATAACTAGTTAGATTGTGAACAGTTTTTCATGTTAAAATCGAGAATAGATTTTAGTTGCACAAAATTGGCCTAGTTTAACTGCCCAGTATCTAGGTAGTTATTATTCAGTTTCACTTAATTAAATAAAGTACCTTGATTAGTGAAAATACCACAGTTTGTATGCAAGAGTTCTGTTTCACTATAATCATCGTATAGTTTAAATAGAAACGTCCATTTTTTTAAATAAAATGCATTAGTAAAGTCGGTTCAAAGACTAGCTAGTAACTGACTAGTACCACTGACAATAGTGTTTTCGGTTCTAAAACTGGCAAGTATCTGCACAGTAATACCTAATCTAGTAAATCTGGTCAAAGTCTAAGTAGAATCTAGTTTGAACTAATCAAATTCTAGGCAATTTCTTTCTTGGAAAATTGCAAAAAATTAATAAGTTAAATGCATTGAGACAAAATCTATAGTTCCTTATAATTATTTCAACATACAATGTTTAACATGGACAATAATTTTACCTCATTTAATTGCAGATTCTTAAATTCGGCTAATTTTCCACTTGAATTATTCAAAATCAACAAATATTGAACTTGTTTAATAGTAAAATATGTGAAAACAATTCGACTTAAAAACAAGTTTATGTAATATATATATCATGTTATAATGATATTATGTAAGATCTATTAAACATACAAAAATGAATCGCGTGAAAAAATGCACAAAAAAGAAGGAAAAATGTCTAATATGTGAGAAGTGTGTTAACAAGCTATTGACATGTATTTTTTCCTTAAACCTTTGTATAAACACTTTACACGCGTTCGACGATTAGAGTCACCCCACATTCATACTTCTAATACGATGTTTAATTAATTTAACAAACACACAGAGAGGAAAATTCCTATTCTTTCCTCTCGAGTATTCATTTTTGTTACCAATCATAATTATTATATCGGATAATTTCCTAACACCCTACTACACTATCCTTATAATTGATACACTTGTCAATGTAAAAGTTCCATTTTTCACATTCCTTTTGCAGATAAGTAAAATTGATTTTGTCAATACACAACTTTGTACAAAAGTCTGCTTATTATGTGATTTTATTAATATTATGAATTAATTGTATTAAGATTATCAAATTTTATTATTATTATTCTTTTTTTTCGAAAAAGCGACTACACTAAAAAAATAAAATGAAAAATAACGCGATAATATACTTAGTTCAAGTATATTATCGCGTTATTTTTCATTTTATTTTTTTAGTGTACATCATCAAAAGGAGTTAAAGAAAAAATTACTGAATGGCTGAGTAATCGAGATCATCATCTTGATCATAAACACCCTCACATTTCTGCAAACGGCATTGATGAAAATGCTAATTATGATTCACATAAAATCTCTGCACGTGTTTAACTCGTCGTCTTAGAATAAAAACGTCAAGTTTATCTGTCGGTGCCAATAAACACTGCAATCTCAATGAATGAATTATGCAACCGAAAAATCAAAATTATTTGACTTAAAGGTTAAAATTTATTCTAAACAACGATATTAACTAATCGTTTACAATAATTTGATTTCAATTTGATTGTATAAATAAATGGCATTTTTACTATACAGTATTGGACTTTTAATGTCCCATGAGCATAGGGAATTGCGCGAGTTTAATAAGCAAACATTCGTTACATCATATCAACAAAACTGTCTGCACTGTTAACTTTCCTGTTTATTTTCTCGCAACTGTGATTGAAAAACAAGAACATTTATTCCACAAATGAAAGTGTCATGCAAATATGGTTTAATTCAATTATTTGCAGCTTCAAGCTTCATTTGAAGGAAATAACTATTGTAATATAATATAACATTGAATTTTCATCACAAGAAGGCCGTATAAAATGTTTATAATTAAATTCTAATTTCAAAATGAGAAACAAATACAAGATCCTAATACGCTATTTTCATATCTCCGAAAGCGATGTGATAAACAAAGAGAAATATTTATGTTTACATATAATGTAAACAAAGGCAAATAAACATATGAAAACAACGTATAACATTAAGGTGAGATCTCCCGCTGAGTTTGTTTACAAAAACGGCTCCCGGCTTTCTATAATTTTAATATAAGTAATTGGATATAAAGTGTGTATACATTCTGTAGTTCAAATAAAATTTTCTGAAGTGTATATATTTACGCATACTCATCATTACTCATACTTCAGAAAATGTCATTCGAACTACAGAATGTATACACATTTTATATCCATTTGATTATATCTAAATTAATTATAAATAAAAAAATTCAAACTTTATTTATCGAGATAAATGATATACACAAAGAACACGTTTCAACTTTCTGATGAAGACAAATAACATTGTCAAAACGTAAAAAGTTTAAATTAATTTATTAAAGTCCAATAATCCTGGCGATATTGTTATCAAGAGACACGGTAGTGTCTCTGGCCTAGTACAAAAAAACGATCGTTTTTGTGCAGCCAGCACTACCGTGTCTCTTTTCAAATATGAACAAATGCCGTTTTTCAACATATAAAAAAAGCAACAATAGCAATAAAATTCCAATAATAATTATATAAAACAAACTTGGATAAAAACTGCAAATCAATTAAAATAAAGAATTAAGCTTAAAAATGGCATATTTACAACTGAGGTTATGTGGAATGTTCGCAATACATGTTCTTTATACCGAGTATAATTGTAAGTACAAGAATATTTTTCGGTACAAATATGTACACTTGACTCTCTCAAATGTCACATTCTCAAATGTCACAATCTCTTAAATGTAACGACAAAAGTCTCCCAAAAGTCGCGAAAATTCGTGGTGGGGACAAATGTAGCCAATCAAAATTTTTTCGCTTCGTGAAATTTGAGAATTTTTTCTGCCTAATTTTTGTGACATTTGAGAGAGTTAAGTGTATTCTCATATAAAACAATGTTCACAGATGTACAAAATATCTATTTTAATGCGTTTCTCTTTATATTTATATGGTAATATACGTAAAAGTTTGAAAACTAACACAAACTGGGATATTTACTTTATATTCATAAAAAATTGTTATATTATTAATTTATATTACAGGTTTGATAATTTAAGCTAATAAATATATCGATTTGTATACAATATCTCTCTCGCAAATATATTATCACTTGAAGATTGTTTGTATTAATCTTAACCTTTCAACTTTCCAGCCATTTTTAGATGCATCAATGACCACTTAGGGTCTATAGACCCCAATATATTATTTATCTAAACTATCAAGTAAACAAACTCAAATATCCAATAAATAAACCGCAATGTATAACCAATATAAGTGCTTTACTTTGATCAATTAATTTGCAAAAAATGTAAACAATTGTGAACACATAGTTGATTACTACGGTTCGTAAAGATATGTTGACTCAGACATCAATATAAATAAACTTATCTGGCGCTCTTTTTTTTTCTTTCCTTTTTTACGCAGAAAACAAAAATATTCTAATAATTCGATAAGCCGCTGAATATGGATTCTAATTCATCTCCCGCTCTTTATTTCTATATATACAACTGTTCCATAAAATCATAAACTGTGTACACCATATTAAATAAACTTAGGAATGCAAAATTAGATATCGAACGTTAATAAATAATTACGTTATTTTTTTATGAAATTAAATGACAAAGTTTTATCAATAAAAATGATGTTCTTACATTGTGGCAATTTCCATTTTGGAATAGCAATTGTCATTGACCTGCTTGTATCGTCAAAAAGATTAAAAAAAAAAAATTGTCTACGTCATTTGTGTCATTTGTGTAAGAAACAACAACAAAAAAGTGGTCGTTTAAAGTTTCATGTATAAGTCACATTTGTTGCAAGTCGTACATTTTATAATTACTCGATGCGCAGGATCAGCGACAATTTATCAGGAAGAGTGCCAAGTTATTTTCATCAAGTTATCCATGCATTGTCTTACGGTTCGATGCTTCGACCCTGTATCCGTGAATAATTATCGGCGACCGTTCAACGACACGTAATAAACTGTCTGCTTGCAACAAATACGGAATTAATAATATTTACTCATGATTCCATCAGTAGACACGCATGGAGGAACATAGTGATCTTTACCCTTTAATATATCAAGTAGTAATTTATAATCACAATGAAAACAATTAGGAGAATGGCATATAAACAACACAATGTATAATGCAATTGCATAGATGGAAAACGTCGCAATATTTATTCAATTATGGCCGAATGATTGAATTTGGACAATATTGCATCCAAGTTAACCAACTATTTTAACTTCGTTCAATTTGGATCTCAGAAGAATCTTACTTTTAAATTACAATTTGAGATGTTTTTATGACTGAAAAACAGTTTATTATATCTCGAATCTGGACAGAAAAAGACATTTCTGCCCTCAAAAGTTTGCCCTCGGGTCAGAAATGATGGTTTTTCCACCCTCGGGTGGAAAAGTATTTTTTTCGGCCCCGATTATAGGTATGAAAAACACTGCACGCACTTCGAGAAGCAATGCCTTTAGTACATAATGTATTATTTTTTCTCTATCGGGCGCCAAAAGCCCACGCAGAAAATAATATTTAAAAATAGCAATTCAACATTTCAACCCAGTACGCATGCACTCTGTAGTACAAAATATACTTTTTTCAACTTATTTTAGAAAAAAAGTAATTTACTGAGTTTTAAAAAAAGTAAATAACCAAAAACTTATACATTTTGATAACAAAGATTTTGTTATTAATTTACATAACTTGATTAAAGGTGTACTTTGTTTCAAAGAAATGAATGTATTTTTGACAACAGAAATAATATAAAAGTATTGCTTCTCATTTGTGATCTTATCATAACAAATAAACAAAAAGTTATTATGTTCAATGAATCAAATAAACTTTATCGCAAATCAATTAAATTCACTTATGTGAGGATATAAAAATAATAAATATTTGAACTTATACAAGTATTTAATCTATATTTAATAATAGGAAGTTTACCTCGTTGATTGACCTTTTTAAATACTATTTTAATTTACTAAAAAATTATATTTCAAGAATAATGGAGATAATTAATCATAAAAAGGATGTTTACTTTTTACGTTCAATAAGTGAACCGTTTTTACAAATAAATGACTGTTCATTTTTAAGGGAAAAATTGAAAAAAAATAAGTTTAAAGAAAAAGCATATCATTATAATATAATTATAATCATTTTGATGATGATGATTTATTTTATCAATTAAAAAAATTATGTGATCATGTAAAGAATTTTATCAAAATTTCAAAATAATTTAATAGAACAAATTCTTATTTAAAGAAATATTCAATTTAGTATAATATATCGAAGTATAACGAATTTCACAAATTTTACTACCCTTTTTCACCTTTGGTATCTCCAATATGTATGACGCGAATGACGAATATATGACGTATTAGTGACGAACATTTTAAAATATGTATTTTATGTTGAGTATTATAACATTAAGTTATTTATATACATTAACTGGTTATATCAGGATAAATATCATACTTTGTATTAAAGTTGTTTGAAAAATAAACAATTTTTTTAGAATAAAAAATGTATTAAAAAATAATAAAAACTTAAAACTACATTTAAACCATCAAAAAAATAAATTAATTTTTATATTCTCGTAAAATCTATATTTTATTTGCAAACGCGAATATTATTGTGAATGCAAGGAAACATTTTTCTCGAATTAAATTGATATGTTTTCTATTTGAAAATTGATAGTGAAGTTTAAACATTACATTTTATAATTCATGTTTTCTAAGAACGTCAGTAATTTATGTAAATATTACTTTTAACTTTTCATAATATTTTTATGGTATATCTGATACATCTGCAATGATAAATACAGATTAAATACAAAAATAAAAACTATATATTACAATCCAATTATTATGATGATATAATTAAAAAAACAATATAAATATTATTATTCAATATGATAAAAGAGAAGAAATCAATGAAAAAAATCATTTCAAGTTAAATAATAATCAAGTTAAATAATTTATCCAAATGTATAGGTATTTAATTGAAGTTCGATATAGAATCATTGTGATATTCAACATAATGAAGTTTAAGTGAAAAAAAAAATGAAACAAATGTTATAACTCATTTGATATAACAAAACTTTTCATCGCTTCATTATCTATTTTTTTATAAAAAATGAAAAAATTGTCTAAATTCGAAAATTTATTCTGAAAATCGAAATTAAAAAAAAATTGAAATCTCGTTAACAATGTATAAATGATTTTAAAAAATAAAAATTCAAGAAACAATTGAAATTTCGACAATTTTGAATTAAACAAAAACACAAAATACAAAAATGTTTATAAAATATTGTAAAAAGTTTAATACAAATAAATCAATGGAGAATGTATTTCTCTCAAGTATTTGACTATAATTAAATTATAATGTTTAAATTATAATTTAAATCACTTTTCTATTTGATTTTTCGTTCGTTATGTAATATTTGGCAATACAAATTGAAGATAAAATGTATTTTTGTTATTTTCATTATTCCATGCTGATCTTAATGTTTTGGCGCATGAAAATTTCATGCTGATAAATTATGCCGATATCGTAACATTTTTGAGATAATCTTAATTAAGTGTGCATATAATTATTATGTGTTTTATTTGAACTTTAATTGAAAGGTAAAGTGAAAAATTGTTGATCAAGTCACATTACGATATAATAAATTTTCTTAATTAAATCAATGCATTCATTATTAAGTAATTAAATGTGGTGTCCGATTAATTAACACTTAATATATGATGCTTTAATTAAGAATGATTAAAGTATTATAATGATTATCTAAATACTGGTTATAACTGACAAGTTAAAGACAAAGAGAAAAATCAAAAATTAATTCAATTGATTAGTTTCAAATATATCAAAACTTAAACATAATTTATTTTCCAAAAATACTAGAGAAACATGTTTTTTTTTATTTATCAATATCGAGTATAAACATTGTCTGTATTATATCATCCATGAGTCAGAGTTCAATTTTTTGTACGTATCAAAGTAATCAGCCATGTCGCATAGCCAAAACGAGGGCCTTTGAATCTTCGTCCTGTACAGCAGTTCTGCATCTTGTAACAGTACTAGTCGCTGCTTTTCCAACTAGAAAGTAGAAACCGAAGTTAGTACAAGATATATATGTATACGTTAAGAATTCAAAAAGCAACTCAATCAATCGTAAAAATTGAACTTTGAATAGTTAGTTAGATTAAACAAGATATCGATCAAACTACAAATTTGGCCTAACTCTCTGCAAGCATTCAGAATATTGCGATAAGTTTCAAGAACTTTTATTTGAGTTACTTATCTTGAAAGCATATGTCGCAAGCAAAATCTCAAAAATGGATTCGTCGATAAGATGTTTTTTGCGCAACTTAACTTGGAAAATCTTACCTCGAAGTCTGGCGGCATTTTGAATTCCAACATTGAGCTCCTTTAAAGTCGATGAAAATTCCTTAAAACTTTTTACTCTTATTTCATGGTCTCTTATTAAATCGCTGTTAATAGCTTTCAATTGAGTGAGTCGTCGCTTCATATCCGGGACATTCGACAAAAGTCTCGCATCTTCCAAGCGTATGAGCAAATTTTTGATTAGCGCCATGCTACCAGCTGCCTCTGCTTGCAATTTCGTTTCAATTTCCTTAAATCCTACAATTCAATGTATTTCTCAAACGTAAGATTACAAGTTGATTTATTCATTTGTTGATGGTATAAACTTATGATATCACTTAAATCAATCGAAAAATAACATTCTTTTGGATTATTGATAGTAGTTTTTTATTAATCAAACAGCAAGATCTTTATAATTAAATTTTGATAGTATCTTAATATTTGCACAACGATAATCGTATGGAATGTGTAAAAAGAATATAAATACATTCTTTAAGATAAAATTATTATGCTTGTGTTTATGAATAAAAAATGCTGATTAAATTTTTAATTTTAACAGCTATCATTGAACTACCTTTCAAACGTTCCAAAATATCCGACAATCTCTTTTCTTCCAGAGGAAAAGTCGCCTCTGAATTGAGTTCTCTTAAACCAAGGTATACGGTCAAAGATTGAATGATGTCGCCAGCAAAAGAAATATCCTTTGTCTGTATTATCATTTTGCCAGAAGTATCTACCATTAGAAAGTGCAACTGATGGTCTCGTAAACTTTGTAGCCATATTTTTATCATCCCAGCGTCAGAACCAGAATATGGAACTTCGATATCCTTGTTCAAAATCAAACTCTGACTTAGCCATAGAGCTATTCTTTGTGGTCTATCTAATGTCTATAAAAATACGTGTGTTATATTTGTGTACTGAAGAATTATAATGAGAACAAAAGGTATTTTTTACCTCAAACTTAACGCTACTTTTTTTCCAATCATCATCTATAAAACTTGGTTGATCTACAACTTCGTACATACAAAATTGAGGAAGTTGTTTCATAAATTCGAGAACCTATTAATTAAGTTTACGTTAATTAATTAATTAATTACATTATTTTGTCTAATTTATTCATGAAAATAAAATGTTTAATTAAAACAAAAATAATCGATATACTTGATAAACATCAGAGTCCATTGGTCCTATGCATATTTTAACATGAATATCCACAGGTCCATTGCTGGGCAGTTTTAAAGCAATTTCCAGTTCTCCGGAAGGTTTGCTTGGATGTGCCACAAGAGTTTCACCATCAAATATTCCTTCAGCAAAAACAATAGCGCAATGAATCTATAAATAGAAATTAATATAATAATATTTTCAATATTTCAGCGAGAATTATTAATATTGAAATCACCTGTAAAATCATTTTTCAATATTACGCAATAATTTGAACTTCTCATTTTCGACTAAACTTAATCCGAAAGAAATTGGAATTATATAATTTCACATTACAATCAAGTGCGAATTACATTCTTTTGATATTACTTAAAGTAAAAAACACGAAACAATATATCATTGAAGATTATTATTAAAAAAACGTGATAACTAAATTACAATATTAAGTTAGCAACAAAGTACAATTATAATAAAGTCAATAATCCCAAATTATCGCAGTTTTATCGATTCATCGTTCTGCTTTTTAATTAGACAAATCAACAAAATTGTTTTTCGCAAGTTTATTTTAATTCACAAAATATTCCAAGACCCTCCGAAACTTTGAATCGTATACTCTTTCCACCAAAGCTATTTCGATAAGTGTCGATTTAACAAACTACTAATCCTATTGATATACACTTCACCACACTATTATGACCTCATGTTTTGCAATATTACATTTCCATCACCATTAGTATATTTCCACAAACAAACAAAATGAAAATTCATTTTTCATACAAGTTTCAAATGAAAAGAAAATTTTTTTAATTTAAAAACCTACAACAAGTCCAGGACCAGCGGCTAAATCAAGTCGCACTGCATCTCTCTTGGAAGCCAAGACAATTGCCAGTCTGTTGCCCATAAAAAAACTTGGTACAGCTCCAGTTCTTTGACGCAATTCTTGTTGCAAGCTTTGCTTTTTGCTAAGTAACTTTTGATAAGCTTCCTCAGGCTCGGCAATTTCTACTGCTGATCCTTGACCATATCCTCTGACTGCAATAAATTCATTAGTCTTTTCATTTATCCCATTTACTGTTCATTTAATTTGACATAATTACCTTCACCAGTGACAGAAACGACAATTAAATCCGGCTTTCCCGTTCTTCGATAATCAGCCTCCACGATGCCTGCCACAGCAACAGGTATCTGTATCCTGAAAATAATCTCTCCAGTGCCACATAATCGAGCATCCACTTTTCCGCTACTCCAACCAGTCAATAATTCAACGATACCATCGCCGTTAATATCAAAGCATTTCATCGATACAACTTTATGCTTGGACTAAAAATAAATTATGGAATATTATAATTGTTCTCAAAGTATCATATCATTTCGAATGTTAAATTATAAAATAACGCACTTTGACTCGCCACAATCTTTGACCAGAATCATAAGCCCCGACTGTTCCGTTATTAACAGCATAGGCAAATTGTTTGCCAATTAAAGGTGTCAAAATAATCACGCAAGCTGTTTCTTTTGTTTCCCATAAAACAGCATCTTCCTTTTGAACTCTTAAACGAAAATCTTCCGTTCCTGTTATAAGCTACAATCAATAAATTCAAGTTATCATTAATTAAAAAGTTTGATAAAATATGAATTATTTAATTAAATAAATGTTAAAATATCTATTAAGTACTAATATTAAGTTTCCGAATAAGTTAAAATTATGCTCTGATAATTTTATCTTAGAACAAAAATGAACTCACAAGACTGCCACAATGCAGGATTAAATCTTGAATTTTTTTTCTTTCTTTTTTTTCGTTTTGATTAATTATTAATAAACCATTTACGAAATTTGTTATTGTGTAATTAGTTAAGAACTTTGATAATAATTATAACAATTTTAATTCTTACAATTAAAAATATTCTTTTTATCATATTATCCTTCAAATAGATTATTAAATACAAATGATAATTTCATCATCAATAACAAATATTTGTTATAAACTTGAAAAAATAATGAATACATTTTTTTAAATAGTCATCTTTTCAGTTCAAAAATAGAGTAGTGTAAAATTATCATGAACGGATTCTCTTTTAAAATTCCTCTAATAAAATGATTGAACTCCGATTATAAGAATATGTAAACAATATGCTTCCAATGGAAATTATTCTATTATCATTTCACGTTATTTTAATTTTAAATTAACAAAAAGTTAATGGAAACAACTACACTTAAGATAATGTAACTCTCTAGCGCCAATGAAATGTTTACGGCGCATTTCAATCTGTATAGTGCACTGATATGTTCATCAACGTATTATCAGTTCCGACAAATACTTCGCAGTTGCTAGATAGACACTTTTTTTAGTGCCATCATTTTGAATATGTTTTTGTTTTATAATTTGGATTTTCTATACATTTCTTCATCAATTATAAAAGTTTTATTATCTTTTTTTCGTTATTCTTCTTCATAAGTATGAACAAATTACTTCATTTTCACCGTCACCCTCGAAGTCAAGGATCGTTAACGCTGACACCATATCACTCATCACCGTCCAAAATACTTCAATCCCTTCGCGATTCAACACACTTATTGAACCATTGCCTCCGATAACAGCAACCTTTCCTGGTATCCAACTTAATTTGCCCATCGTTATACAATACGCTCCATCCAACATCTACAAAAGTTCATCACTTTCTTTAATATTTCTTTTATTATAAAACAAGTGTATATAATAATTATAAATTTTACCTCTTTATAAAATACATCAGAATTATCTTCAACTTGATATGCTAAAACATGAGTAGAAGTACCGATTATAAGAATATCCTTTTCATCATCATCGAAACGTCCAGTACATAATGCTTGTACCTAAAAAAACATAATTTATATAAATTAAACAACTTATAAATGTTTACAAATAATTTATTTTTCAATTAAAAAATATATATTTCTTTATACCTGCACTCCAATAGTAAGTTCTGCCAATTCTCCGTTCCATGACAATCTTGAACTATCGACATCTCGACCATCATCTACTTTGGTAGTCTCCCGATGAGGACTATGTACCAATACATTTCCACCGACGGTAGTGGCAGCTAGACATGCATGTGTGCCATCAAATTTACCACTCACAACTAATTTTGGCTCGATTTTTTTACGTAAACTTAGAGAAAATGCAGCCATTGTAGAGGAACATTAATGTTGTTCTTTCGTTCTCCATAGCACCCAACGCAATATCGATTACTTGACACGCATAGCAAAGTAATTTATCGAATTAAAATTCCAACTACCAAACTTATACATTATATATAAAATAAACATGGTTAAAAATTCAATACTAGGAATTTTTTGTTCTTTTTGAGTACTTCATTTTTTGTTCATTTTAAATAGGATACGATTAAATGGATGAAGAAAGTAGATTGATTTAACATACGATTTTCCATACTCGTAGAAACATTTATTTTAACAAAATGTAACATTAAATTTAAATTATGTTAGAAAGTTAATTAAATAATCATTGACGTTGAACAGCACCACCTCCACCTCCACCACCTGCTCCACCAGCTTCGGGATTTGATGCCGATGATAGAATCGCTATAATGACTCCGGGAATAATGTACATCCACTGAAACCAAATTAGAAATATTAAGCAATTGTACAATTGTTTGTAGAATTCGATTCAATCAATAATTTACAGAATATCAATGAACATACATATTTTGCAAAAAATGATCTATTGTCTTTGGTTTCGCCTCTTTCTCGAGCTTCTCTTTCTCGCTCCATCTTTTGGATGAACGTAGCAGTGTCAGGTACTGGACCCATGTCTGGGTACCTTATTTTCACACTGGTCATAAACATACCGCTGAATGGTTCTTCAACTACACATGGTGCTTGAGATACAAGATTTATTGCTACAGGTTCGGCACTACTATCCAACCAAACATTCAATACGTCCTCTAATTGCGAACCCAATAATTGGCACTGTAAAAACACAAATTTATTTTATTTCAATTGTATCATCTACTATTATTATTAAAAAAAATTCGACCATCTTTAGTTACTCAAATCTTATGATACTTTGATAATGGAATTAAATAAAGTACAATTCATAAAATAAAATAATATAAACAAATAAAATGTAAACATGAGTTTAAATACCGCAAGAACATTCGTATAAAACGTCATGTCACTTCCTCTGGAAGTTCGGACGTTGACTTTTAATTTATATTTGCCATTGTTCTTAGCAAGTGCAATGAGTTCTTGTATTTGACTTTTGTCAAGTCCTGGCTGAGCGACCATTGCATGCTCATTACGTATACTCGAAACTGTCACATTTCCTCGCTCCTTGAAATTCGGCTCCGGACTATCCGTAAACGAATGCCATAACCTCATTTGTAACCAGCCATCGTAATCAAGTTCGCCCTAAAATAATACATTTCATTTTACCTCATATGTTATTTTTTACATTAATTAACAATTAATATTCTATATAAAATTATTCTTTCTGTTAACTCACCCCGTAGACGAAGGAAAATAATAATGTATAAAAGCCTACTTTAAATAAATACATTTCTTCGTAAATGAATGTGTGTGAAAATTATACTATAATTTAGAAAATCAACACATTTGACTTAGGACATTATCTAATTATTCTATGCTCAATTATTTATAATTATTTGATATAAATCTTTAAGCATTCTCAGAATATATAAACAATTTTCATGATTCTGAAGTTTCTGATGGTTTCTGACAAGCTCACTGAAGTTGACGTCTCTTCGTTTATAAAGGAAGGAATGTAACGGAATGCAAAAATACGGGAAATGGAAAAGGGAACATCTGAAAAGGCAAAGTATTTCAAATAAATGGCGTCAAATTCAAATATTATTAATATGCGTTAAAAATATGCATTTTATTGAAATATAAGCAAATAAAAATAATAATATATTTTCCTTAACAATTGTAACGATTATTTTTTATTATTATTATTATTAAAACCTATTATTCATTTTTATTAAAAATGTTTTAAGTATTTGAAAATTAAATTTAATTCTTCAATTAAAAAAATGCAATTTGTTGAAAATATATATATCTAAACGCGTTTTTTTTGTTTTGTTTCATAATCACATATAGTGTATACATTTTCACGCCGCCAATTTAATTGTATTTTTGATACGAGAAACACATTCTGGTTTCACTTTGTTTTCGACCTCCGCACTGCGAGGTTCTATTTTTCTTCACAAAATAAAATTCTATTTCTTGTGTTTAATAAGTCGTTCTTATTTTCTTAAATTAACCACAACACAATTAAATTTCAATATTATGCATAAATTAATAAAAATTTAAGAGATAAATGTAATGTGGTAAATTATTTAATATAACGCGACATCTTTTAAAGTATTATTTAAAATACATAAGAAAGAACACTAGTTGATTGTTTATCTGACAACACTGTATTTAATGGCCAAACCAAAGGTACGGTGAAACAGCGCATCGTGTTTCCGAACAGCGTTTCGTTAAATTTCTCATACATCAGCCGATCAGCGTTTCATTTTATCTAGTATCCACATTCTGTTAAGACTTAAGACGCCGGTGATAACCAAAGAATTTACGTCGAAGTAAAGTGTTAGAAAAAATAGTTCCATTGTGAGAACTATTTCTAAACGTTATTTCAATTTCATTGTTGTTGCAAATCAAAGCTTTTCTTGTTCAGTCACGTTTAAATTAAACGTTCAATAATAATACATATTTCAACAATCGGATCGTTCGTCGAAAATGATGGATGACGAACAAAGGTATAATTTTACATTTAATAATTTTGCATATTTCAACAATGCAAGCAATATTGTTACGTATCTTTGTTATATTGTTTTTGTTTTAGTGAGAGAAACATAAAGGGAGGGGGGGTGGGGGAGGTGAAGTTGTGTTTATGCTTTGAAAGTGATAATATTTCACGTACATTTAATTATTGTAATTTAATCTTACAAAATGTTAAAATTTATAAAATTATTCATGTATTTTATTTAAAATGAAAATTATTTTCAATGTTTCTTGTTTAAGTAATGTAGAAACAGCAAAACTTTGTTTATTTTCATGCGATGAAAATAATTAACGAACTTTTTTTTCAAGGGCACTTTGAAGCAAAAAAAATTTACTTTTGTTTGTTTGTTAAAGAAAAGGTAATAGAAATATATTGTTGTTATATTTGTGGCAGAAGTAAATTATTTTGTTATCTGATTTATGATTATATGTTTTTTTAGTTTTCTGTTGGATCGTACTTTTATACCTCCTTTGTTTGAACGTTTGTTTACATTATTTTGGGACAAACAAATCGATTCTTTTTTGAAACAATAAATGCGTTAAACTGTTATATTTATTATATTTAAATATAATGAAATATTAAATGAAACCTTACAAAATTAAAAGTAATAAATATTATAGAGTTTATATGAAATATAAAATGGAAATATTTGATAAACAATTATAACAATAAAAATCTTTTTTCAGCCATTTTACCATTTACGTTAGCAACATTCCACCGCAATTAAACGAGGTAATATTTTAATTTAATTATGAATATTTTTCATTTAATATTTTTTAATATATTAAATGTTAATAATAATATAAAATTAACATTACAGAATGGTTTGAGAGAACTATTTTCTAAATACGGCGAAGTACGTAGTGTACTTCAACCAAAAAGTTCATCATGGGCCTATATAAGTTATCCGTCTTACAAGGAAGCGGAACTAGCTACTCGACAATTAAACCGAGCAGAACCGTTAGAACTTCATATAGAAGTTGCAAGAGATAAAGAAAAGTGGAAAACAAACGGAGAAAATTTAAAGCCATTAGAAGTTCCGGATTTTAGAGTAAAGAATGTTAGGTATAAATTCATTTAACTTCATATTACTATGTTAAATTATTTCTTCAAATTAATACTTTCTTGTACAAATATTCTTTAATTTTATTACAAAAGATTATTTAATTTTGAAATCTGTTTAGACTTCCTGAGCCGAGGGCTCCAACACCGCATTTATTACGAAACACTGGAATTCGTACGTCTGTTATTCCACACAGACCTGGTGCAGATATCGAATGTCTGTATCCAGCCGAAGTGCCGAATGACCAGTTCGACATATATGAGGACCCCGACCAATTTTATGATACGAATTTGATGTGGTGCCGTGGACATACACGAGTCACACGAGACGGTCGACGTCATGTCTGCATGGGTCGGGGTTACACGTGGTATGAATTGCCGCCACCAAAAATGAACGCCGAAGAAATGAAACAAAATGTGGCACGCATTTGTGAGATTCGTAATGCACAACAATACCAGTACAATGAAAATCAACTGGAAAGTTACGAGGGCCTGTGTTTGCGTTGCAAACGACCGGCCAAATTTCAGTGTTATCAATGCAAGGGCTATTACTGCTCAACTGGATGTCAAACGGTGGATTGGCCGCATCATCAAAGTTTTTGCAAACCAATGCCACAACTTATCAGTCGCATTGACAATTTGACCATCACAGAGACACCCAAAGAGCCACAGAAAGTAAATAACACACCCAATTTTTAAATCAAAATGAAAGTCGTTATAATAAACGAGCAATTCGAAATTGTATATTATTTATTCATGCATTTTATATGAAATTGATTTGAAATTATTTTATTTGTAGCATATATTTCTGAAATTTGTTGAAATATTCTGAAAAGTTGAGTAAGAAATTTAATATTAATTTTCTAGTTAATTCAGTATTCAACGATCGTAAATTCTAATTTTGTAAAAGAACAAATGCAATTTGTTTTATATAAAAATGTGATGAAAAGAGAAATTAAAAGACTGTTTAGTTAGGTAGTTCTTTTGTGAAGTGAAATATTCTGAATGGTTTATCATTATTTAATATGTACATACAATGCACCAGAATTGTACTGTAATCTATTCCTAAACAATAATCTTTAAAATATTAAAGATCAACGTTGTATAATTATCGTATTTTTTGCACATATACATAATATTTTTCTATATAAAAATTGTGCAAATTCACACATTTCACTGGGTGATAACTGATATGAATGATGCAAAAAAGTTTGCTTTATTTAAATATTTGATGTTTTAGAATTAGTTAATAATAGTACTTTATAAATAAAATACATAATTACTCAATGAAAAGTGTTTCTATATTATTGAAACCTCAAATCCTTCACAAAAGAACTACATTTATAAAAAAATTTCTGTTTATTTCATCATTTCATTTTGTTTAACTAGTTTTATTATTATTCAAATTTGAATAGCTAGAAATGAAACTAAAACTACTTATTTTAAATTTAAAAATTATCAATTAAAATTGGACATAAAAATATTTTTTTTATATATTTTTATATATATATTTTATATATTTCAGGCGAATTCACCAAGAATATCTTCTAATGAAAGCACACCTCGACCGCCATACAGAAATCCCGTGGAAAAGTTGGAAGAAAAAACGAATACTTCTCCGCAGTTAAAAAAAGTCGACACTAAACGTTCGCCCAAGGAAGCTCGAGCAATTTCGATAACAAAATCGTCGTTAGTGAAAGTCGACAACAAAATCAAGCAAGTCCCAGAAAAATCGCAACCAAAATTTGTCGAAAAACCGATTTCACAACCTGAAAAAGAAAAGGTGAAAGTGCCAGAAATAATACAACCAAAAGTAACTATAGATCCACTTCCTCAAAAAGAAGATCGTGTGGTGAACAAGAAGTCTGGATCTGATTTATCAAAGACAAGTCGTACTGTTTTACAAGACACCGACTTTACGTTCAAAAAGGACACATTTTTGTCATCGGAGGGTGCCGAAGTTCTAATCACCAGTCATGTTAAGGACTCAATTTACTGGGTACAAAAAGTCGCTGACTCAGATGAACTAAACAAATTCATGGAAGAGTTAAATGGCAAAGCGGACAAGCATCCAAAAGTAAAAGCTCAACTGAATCTTGTCTGTCTTGTACAATATCTGGGACTGTGGCATCGTTGTAAAATTATGTCATTAGAACCTTTGTTAGTTCAGTACATTGATTACGGCGGTGAAAACATGGAGGCAGAAAGTGATGACTTCCGCGACATCGGTGAATTCAAGAGTATTCCGCAATATGCGAGAGAAGTCAAATTTATGAGCAACTCGAGTTCATTGCCGAAGTTCCAGGTGGATGAAACTGTCAATGTCATTCCAGTGACACACGAAAATCACGATGGAATGTTGATTGTGAAAATTAAAGGAGAAGAAAATGGCGTCGAAAAAACAACTGTTGTTGACACGATTCTCAGTCCTGTGCCAAAAATTGTGGGTGGAAGTCAACTGAGCAATGGAATTAGACAAGAAGAACGAGTGGGTTTTCAGAATGAATTGCCCACGTCGGTGATATCTTTGCTAAGCGCTAAACAAGAGGGTGTTTTAGAAGTACATACACCTTTATGCAGTGGCGTTTATAGTATTGCTCTAATACCCGAGTCTATAGCGATAGACTTTGTCGATGTACTACAAAAGTTGCCACAGATTGCTGAACAGATTTTAAAAGAAATTAAAAACTACACGTAAGAAGAATTATTATATTTATTTGTCAATTTCAAAGAAGCAGTTTAAACAAATATATTTGATTATAATTATTTATTGAAACTAAATAATGTTTTAATACAAATAATTAATTTTTGTTTAGGCCAAAGGTGAATGAAATAGTTGTTGGAAAGCGAGCACAGGGAGATTGGATTCGTGGTAAAGTCATTAAAGACACTTTACCAATAAAAATGGCTGCTTTGGATGAAGGTCGTGTTTTAGTAGTTGAAGATGTTATTCCAATTCCCGAGAAGCACTTAACGATCCCAGCTGCTGCCGTCTCTTGCGAATTGCTGGAAAGCGATATTTCCTTCGAGGTTGACTTAAATATTTTAATTATTCCAGTAACGAATACAAACTTTATTTCTTTAAACAAATATATTTATGTATTTTTTTATTTCTATAATTATAGCCAGGAAATCAGTTTAACTATATAGTCACTTCAGTGAAAGCCGGAGATAACCCGAGTGCAAACATTCAAATCATCGATGAAAATGGCAAAACGGCAAACGCAATCGTTCGTCCATGGGTGCCAACACCGGAACAAAAAGGCATCACTTTGAGTAAAATTAAAAGTGGTTCTAAGGTTGGATATGATGATTGAAATATCAATTATTTTTTATATATGTTTATACAATTCAATTACAGTATTTTAAAGTTGATGCAAGTTATAATTACTAGCTGAAACTTCATAAGTAAAAATTTATAATTCTTATACTACGGTTGTAGGTTTAAAACCTATGATTATGTATAAAGTATTAATCTTTGATGTTACAATATACGCAAATATTAAGTATTTTTATAAAATCATGACTGAAAGACACGATTGATGATTTAAGTGTACTGTTGATTTATAAAATAACAATTTAATTTAGTATATAAATATAACATCATGTAAATAAATGAAATAGAAAAAAGAAGATATAATATATTAATATCGAGTTAAAGATGCATATACATCGTGTACAAAGTGTTTGATGCAATTGTTAATGCACAAATGTATATTATATGTACATAAATATTTATTAAATAAAACCGATCGATTAAGATTGAATAATTTTACTATTAATTTAAAAGTATGTAATTTCATTATTATTGGTCTGCATTATTTTTATTCTTTTTTTTCTTAATTTGTCCATTCCTGATCAATTGCCATAGGTTTGCATCACGACGTACAGGAACCACTATTCGGTATTCGTCCGTAGTCTTGAAAAGGATGGCGTCGAAATGTACGAGAGTTTAACTCAAAAGATTGCCAAATACAGTCTGAATGGTGAGTCAAAATACATGCTTTAATAAACAAGGAATAATATTTTATTACTATCTAACATTACTATAATGTGTATACATGTTTTATTGTTTTATTTCAGCTAAACCATTGTCAAAACCTCCAATTCAAGGTGAAATGGTACTGGCAGTATTTCAAGGTGACGAAAATTATTATCGTGCAATTGTCAATGAAGTTAAAGGAAATGATGATATTTGTGTTACTTTCATTGACTTCGGTAATGCCGAGAAAACTTCGATGAAATATTTATACGAAATTCCACTGGAATTCAAAGAGGTATATTGACAATTTGAATCAAAATCAATAATATTAAAAACAATAATAAATGCAAATAAATTAAATAATTTTACTTTGAAATGTGTAGATAAATTCGTGTGTTCAACGTGTTGTCTTGAAAGACGTACCAAAAGATGTTCCAATGAATAAAGAAGTAACCGAACTTTTAAATCTTTTGACTGGACATGAGCAACCATTGACAATGGTATATGAAGGAAATCCTATAACTGATGGAGTTGTTCTTACATGTGAAACCAAGAATGTGAATAAACAAATAGCTGATTTGTTGGTTCCATCTTGGGAGAAAATGCGTCCGGAAGAAGGTTGATTTCTTATTTAAGTTATTTGAGTTGCACTTGGAGTGGACTTAAGTTACATTAGTTAATACAAAAAATTGCTTTTTTTATAGACACAACATGTTACATGGACACAGTATTACCAGTTACGAAATTAGGAAATAATGGTGATATCGTAGAAGTAACCGTTTTATACACCCTGCAACCTGGAAGGCAATATTTCGTTTGCCTGCCAGATATGGAAATGATGAATCACATTTCCATTGTTCTTCAGGAGAAAGTATGTTGATTAGTTCGAATTTATATATTATCTGGAAATGAAGAATATACAAAAATAAACTCGTCATACAAATGTTCATTTTCAGATTAACAAATATATCGAATCGTCGCCGGAGTATTATATTCCACGTGATGGTGAACTTTGCTTAGCACCTTTCGAAGGAGTTTATTATCGAGCAGTGTGTTTATTATCGAGCAAAACTCCGACAACGGCCACTGTTATGTATTGTGATTTTGGAAATATTATCGAGGTGGCTCATAAAGATATACGAATGATAACAAAAGACTTTGTCGAGGACCAACCACTGGGATGCATTTGTGACGTTGAAAGTAAATAAGAGTTTCTGTTATGAAATTATAATTTGTTTATGACAATGATTATTAATAATATTAATGTTTGTTTGCAGACTTATTACCTGACAGTATGGACACAATTCCCGAAGCTCTAGAAAAACGTTTAAAAGAGTTGATCCCTGAAAATGATATCATTAAAGCTAAAATCATTGGTTATGATGAATCTACGGTAACGCATTCGATTGAACTGGACGATGTAAAGAAGAAACTCGTCGCAGAAAAGTTGCTTTAAAAGTTCAAATAAGTACAAAGTTATTATAAATTAACGCGGATATATATTATTTTGAATCGATCAAAGATGCAACAAATACTTAAATATAAGAATTATTTTTCGATAAAGTTTAAATAAGTGTTTTTAACGTGAATATTCAACGCATTTTATACAATCAAAAAAGAAGAAAGATTCTGTCTTAGTTTTTTAGAGAATAATAATGTGTTCAATTTTGTATAACGATTTTCATCGTGAGGCATAGTTTTTGATAAATCAACGAAAATATTGTGCAGTACGGTTTACTTTAAACGTAATTATTGAGTTGGGTTTTCAATAATATTATTAAAAAATAATTTTTTTTGTATCGATTATACGAAATTAGCTTCTATGTTCTGCAGTAAATTTAGATGTTAAAGTGATTTTATTATAAAACTTTCGTAATTCGTTTTCTCTAATGTAACATTGTTAACTTTAAATAAAATGACAAAAATTTATTAAATATTGCATTTTGACAATTATATTTTGTTTGCTATTTTAATTTTCAGTTGGAAAAACTATATTGAGGTAGTCAAAAATGCAATTCTATATATGTAGT
>JABFPJ010000947.1:0-30797 GCA_022817425.1 Gryon sp. ZL-2020 | reverse complement strand
TTTCCTTAAGAGGTTTAATATTTTATTTGGTACTTGGTGGGTCTTATTTGAGTTCTTTCTATGAGTTTTAATTTATGGTATTGTCCTTTGTACTTGGCGCGTTTTTTTCATTTTTAATGAATGTTTTTATAATATTATACAAAACAAAAAATTATATTACTTGCAAACTTAAATACCAGATTTTAAAAATATGCATAAAAACATTCTCAAATTCACTCTGTTAATAATTGTTTATAATGAAAAGTCAAATAAGTTTCGATTATACAAATTTGCATTTCCATTATAATAATTATTATAATATAAATTTCATTAAATATCGAATTTAATGAAAACAAAATTGTTCTTGAAATGATTCACTTAATTGAACTTAATCGATTTGATTTGAATCGACAAAGTCCAATTAAAATCTACATTTATTTCATATAATTCATTAATAGTTGAAAAATCACTTCGAATATAAAGTCTTATCATTTTGTGTTATCATTTGTCATTTCAGGTCTTTGTCACTTGACATTTTTTTGTATTATAGTTGAACAAATAATACTTATTTGCTATGACGGTGAAGTCGTACTTACCTCTCCAAGACCCTGAATAAATCGAATAAGAATTAGCCAATAAAATCCCCAATGCGCCGAAATAGGCACCAATAATCCAAACAGCGAATTTATTAGCATTCCAATTCCAAGGAAATATTTTGATCCATAGCGTTTGGCGAGAATACCAAATGGAATTTGGGTGATTACATATCCGTAGAAGAAGGAACTTAGAAGTAAACCTTGCATTGATTCATCCCAATTGAACTCTCCATTATCGTGCTAAAAGCAGAAACGGAATTTACATTTTACATTAATATTACTTCTTTTAAACAAAGTATATGGTATAGTTAAATATAATCCATCTTAATATTACGATTTGACATATTTTAAAAAATGCAGAAATGTTAAGTTTTATATTTAAAAAGCAAATTGTTATTAAGTGTAGTAACTTCAATATTGTATTGAATAGTAGTTTCCAAATATTATTATTCTTCGTGTCATATTTATACATTGATAAGAAGAAACTTTGTTATATCTAATAGAATAGCTTGTTTCTGTCGAGACGTTGATCAGGTATAACTGAAGGCATAATTTATGCATATTTATGCACATTTAGAATGTTATCAATTTTTGTGTACATCTATAATGAAAAATTTACAGTCATTAAAAAAATATCCAAGTATTTGACTTAGATTAATATGATATAAAATACATAATTTTTTATCAATTTCTCTAATATGAATTTATATAATAGAATTATACGATATTGTTTTTACTTTATGTTTTGTTATTTTTAATAAAAAAAACATGTCATTTCTGCATTTACGGAGGTAAACAGTGACGTGTAAAATAAAAGTGAAGCTACATGTTTTGTGGTTTTGCACTTTTCAAATTTCAGATAAGATATCAGCAATGTTGTACGATAAATAACCTTTATAATTAAGACACATCATTTTGAAAAAGTTGACAATCAGACAAACAATTTCAAAATCTCGGATTTATTTCAAAAGCGTGTAAAAATATCAAATCTCTTCTGTGTTATTTTTTAAAACTATACGGCTCATTCAATTCTCCTGTTATTGACGTTTCCACTTTTTATCATCAGAGAGCGCTGAACCAATAGTTCCACAGCAAATAGCATATGGGCATTTTACAATAAAAGAAGATATCATTTATATATATGTATATATTGTTTTTTCTTTTAAACAAGTACAAAAAAAAACATTAATTGCGAACGCTATACCCAAAAAGTGTTGTATTTTACTATTCAAAAAAGTCAATACTAAATTCTGATTCATCTACGTAAAAAGTTATATATTCAAAAGAAATAATCATTGTGTCATTGCCTAGCCAAAATAAATCGTTATCTATTTAAGTATAACAGTATCTATGTTCGCTAAAAATAAAGTGCTATAAATTACTTTAATAAGTGTATTCAAGCGAATTCACTAAAAGGGAGAATTACATCATTTAACTTATTAGCACAAATAATATATGAACATACATAGTATATGAACATACAATTATTTATAAATGTATCGTAACCTTTTATTATGCCATATCCATTTTTAATTATATAAAGAAGTAATTTATTTACATTGTAAATTAACTTACCGGATCGCTTAAAGTTTCATTAGGATTGTTGTAAGGAACTCCGCATTCATCGCTTTCGACTTCATTTTCTGGTGTTTCGATCGTGTGATTGACCATGGCAACAATTGCCACTGACATGTTAGTCCTCATTATGTAAGCATTGGCCATTCCCAGAAATAACATAAATGTAACAAAATGTCGCGTACCATATTTTCCTAGATAAACATATACAAATTTACATTAGTTATTATTTTTATTTTTTAAAACATATTTTGATAAATTACAAAATATGTGTTTTTTATTATCAAAATTAACTCCTAAAAAGCCCCGCGCATTTGACGGATCTCTCAAATTTTCATTTGCAACCCCAAATGATAACAATTACATAATCATTGGCAAAGGCAAAGAAAAACCAAAAGAGAAAGACAGTCAAAGAGATGTAAAGCACCATGACCTTTTTTATCAGACTCTTATTGATTAGTTAAAAGACACCGAGCAAACATAATTTTTATCTAAAATAAAACGTTAAAAAACAGGTCAGGAGTTTTTTTTTTTTTTTCTTGTCAGAAAGAGTCCCGAAATTCTTCCAATTTTTAGTCTTCGACTCGAAAGAAATGCCACAGAAACACATTTGAATTTCAAATTGTGGGATCTCAATAGTTGAATGCAAATTTGAAGGCGTTATAATTGCGTGATTTTGCGAGATACATTTTGCATCAATTGGTTAAGTTTTTTTTCTGATTTGATGAGGAACATCCGTCCATATAAATAAATGAATGTATTTATTGATCGATAAAATTGGTCGAATGATAAGACCATGAATGCAATTCAACCTTGTGTTCATTGAGAAATGTTAAGGTACGATAAGACACATTGTTACAATTGAATTGATGCAACAAGTGAAATGAAAGAAACGTGGCGATAATTCAAGTTTGGGCTTTATTTCATTTTGCGATGAATTAATTGGAGAAAATAATCAATTTTTATAACAATTAATATTATAAATTGATATATTTCAACGAATAATATGTTTCATACAAATGTTTTACTTTAGTATTTTATGTCCAGAGTTTGTATTTTTAGTAAGTTATGTAATAAATTGAAAAAAACGTCATCACAAAATAGTGCCAACATTTGTATTGCAATCAAATTTTGGCTTTCCTTTGTAAAGTCAAATATTTTTACTCAAATTGCGATTCTTTAAACAATTTTTTAAGCAATATTTTTTCTTTTTAAATTCATAACAATTTATTAACATGTGTTATAACTAAGAAAAAAACGACTTAATTATATAGAGATAAACTAAGTCAAACAATACTTAACAAAAAATGAGTGCTTTTAACCCAAAAAAGTTGCTATAAAAACGTCTGGTTTCCTGTGAAATCATTTGATGAAATATATCTTATGTCATCCTAGTGTTATGTATATCTTTTATCTACAGCTTTATCAGTCATTATTTTTCTTCTGTTTTCCACGGAGTATTTTTCAGCGTTTATATCTAATCTTGCAGATTCTGGTTCTTTTTAGGAATTCATCATTTTTTAGAAATAAAAAAATGAGTATTATAAATATTTAAATTTGACATAATTAAATTACATATTTTTATTTTTTTATTTAAAAATATAGCAAAGATGAATTATTTATACACATATAGCAATTTTCATTTATTTTTAAGGAATTCATTGAAAGATAATTTTCGCGTCACTGAATAAATATTCGAGACGTTCCGTTGCACGAGAGGAAAAAAAACGGAATTGGCCAACCAAGTCGTTGTCAGATTGCATTATCGTTCGATAAAGTGTTTATCACTATTGCGATGACAAGACTCACACGGTTACTCAAAATCCTCGAATTATAAAGCAAATCCGCGGAACAAACAACGGAACGTCATTTTCGGTAGGAATAAACACGATTTTGTTTATTTTTGTATACTTTTATACAAACCATAAGAGTTCATTTCAACTTCATTATGCAACTTCGATGAAATATTATTTCGAACCTTTATTCTAAGGATGGGCGACTGAATCGCCATGATACTACCGATTGCTTTTTCTAATTAATCAATTCAAAAATATCTATTATTTATACAAAGATTAAACGAAATATCCATTATTCTGATCGTTTATTTTATCCAGTTATCAAATATATTTTTTTTTTGATATTTTTAAATTATAATCAAACAAACAAACAATTATTCGATTAATTTAGAATCGATAGATATTAATTGTAGAAGCAAACACATCGATTACTAATTATTCGTATATTTTTTGATAATTGCCCATTTCTTCTAAATTTGAATGCATTTTGCGATTCATGTTTAGACAATTTTATAACAAAAATGTTGTACAAAACATTCCAAGCCTTTAACATGTTGTTCATACGTTATCTAAGTTGATCGAAATACTTCCGTTATATTGTTTTTGTTATGCATAACAGTAATTAAAAATAAACAAGATATCCAGATGATTAATTGTAAATAATGCTAATTGTAAACAGTACGTCTAAGACTATCAGAAATGATATACAGTTATTATTGATTATATTCAATTATTCGTAAAATATATATTTATAAATAAGTTTTTTCTTGCCGTTTTTAACTTATAGAAAGTATATAATATATAAAAAAATATATTTGAAATATATTTCATATGGTCCATTTTATAAATATATTTTGCTGTATAAATATAAATTATATATTAATATTTTATATTTGTTTTTGAATTTATTTTGTATATATATTTATATATATAAAACTATAATAAAGCAAAATAAAATACTTGTTTAACAAATTGCAAAATTGTACTTCAAATTTTTCTTTTTTGCTCTTTTTCATTTCACTGCACGTACAATAATAGACTTATAAAATCGAGTGGGTGTCTCGACGAGGTGTGAGACGATCATATTAAATAAGAATTTAAGAGATAGTATGGCACAATGCCAAAAATAAAAACAGTCGCGATTATCGTAATATTTAAAAACTTATACGTTGATTTCATTTTTTTTCAATTAAAAAATTTAGCTTTCTTAATTTTTCATTATTACTTCTTCATGTATTTTCAGCGTATGAATTTTGCTTTTAACTCTATTAAGTTTCACTTAAAAAATCCATAGTTAGAAACATTTAAGTGTTTAATGTGAAAAACCTATGATGTAATTTACGGCACTTTTGCGGTTAATTAAACGAAGCATGATTTCATATTTGACGATTGAAGTATATCGTTATTTTAACCAAAGTTCAATCAACACTTTGTTATATTCGTTGTTACCGAAGACAAATTTAAACGTTGGAATGATAATAATAATCGTCAAAATAATAATAATAATAATAATAATAATAATAATAATAATAATGGTAAACGAAGGTTAATCTGTGGAGTTTATTGGTCGAGATCCAAATCAATTCAGAAAAGTTGATCGATCATACAAACTGGTATAACTTTTATAAACAATATCAATGAAAAAGAAATGGAGAATAAAAGTGATTGAACAAATTGTTCGTATATGTGCAATATTGTGCAAATTTATCTTCGTTACGATGTCCACTAAGTGAATTAAATTTATATCACATTAATGCAATGACAAATATTTTTTTTATTGAATTACTCACGGTATATTTGAAGTGTCGAGAAAACTAGTTTTACATTTAATTATACTCAAGTGTGAGATAAGAAATTGCAATTTACAATTGTCGCTGACAAGAATAGATTCTGAAAATTCGAATAATGATTTGTGACATTGAAACGAACTGTTCGAATTATACGTTCAGGGTTAAGCGCAGTATAATATAAATATATATTGTAATATATATTTTTAACGAATACACAACATTATCAAAATTAAACAAAAGTAGATGATGTCAAAATGTAGCCAATATCAAAAGTAAAAAAAAAAGTTGTAATAAAAACGACAAAAATTTTTGGCGCCTCATTTGTCGCCAAACCTACTGCTGCTATAGATTTAATTTCATTTGTACAATTAACAATAATGGTGAAAAATTGTACTACGAGAATTCTTAATTAAATAAGTATTTTTAATGAGCCGCTGAGAAATTATGTTCTTTTTATTACTAATAAATTAATAATAATAATTTTTATTGTTATTATTATTTCACTTTTGATATGCGAGATTTTCATATTGACTATACATTTTAATATTACTATTGGTAGATATCGTCACCATATTACCGTATATATTGGAAATTTATAGTTTAATTATTAGTTTAGTTAAAGTTATTGTAAAGACAACAAGTTTCGTTCCAAAAATCTTCATCATACGATTCAATCAAAATGATATAATTTAACACTGAGGGAAATTCCGAACTATTATGGCATGGCAGTTGTCACTCAATTTTAGTAAGATTTCCATGCTCTACTTACTAGATGTTTATGCTGAAATCGCATGAATTCATACAAATTTGGCATAAATCTCACACTTATATTGCGTGACAACATTCATGCTACGATTGCTTGAAAATTCATGCTAAAATGGCATGAATTCATGAAAATTTGGCATCAACTTCACGCTAATATTGTGTGGCGAAGTTCATGCTATTGTAGCGTATTACTTCATGCGATATTAGCTCGGGAGTTCCCTCAGTGAATTGTTTTACAATTTTCTTCAAACATTTCTGCAGACAAGAACAAAAGCTTTTTTATAAGTTTAATTTGGTTTTGAAAAAATTCCCGAAATATTGAGTAAACCGAGGTTATGTTTATTCAATTTTTGTACATAGTTGACTGCAGCGCCATAGAGTGAAAAAATATACACTACATCATGTAACATTTCATGTCTTAAAAATTATTTATGGTCCAATCAAAAATATAAAATTGTAATATTTCTCATATTTGCAACTAAATAAAGTGAAATATAAATAAATTAGTGAAAATAAATAATACAAAAAAATAAAAATTATGATAATAAATAACGTTTTGAGATATATTTAGATTATATTTGTTTACTTCTTCTGTGATAAAGTTAACTAAATGCTTACTGCAAAACGAAAACTTGTTAATATACTTTTTATATAAAATATTGATTTTTTTGCATTTTGAAAGAATTGAAGAAACGTCTGCAACATAAAATGTATTGTATCATTAAAAACGTGTAAATAATGAGAAATCACGTGAATGCTAGCGGCAATATCAACTAACAGCGTATAAAAATCGAGTGATTCAGAGAGTTCGAGGATAATCGCGTGAGTTCAAGTAGCCTCGGCCAAGATCGCCGGTATTCGAGCAAACTCGATTTCGAGACAAGTCAGATAGTTACACATACACATAGCACGTGGTCAACCGGTGTAGTTGAGCTCAGAAACAATTATTTCACCGACAATTCAAGTAATGATTATTCATTGGTTATCATTGCGAACGTCAATACAATACGTGCTGAAAAAAAAATTCGATTAACCATCATTTTTCTATTTTTTCAATGCCTGTGGTATTATATATTACAATACATTTTAATTGAATAAGTTACAAATTAAATATATACACACTCATATATATAGCAGGCATTAAAAGTTTATTTAAAATTAAAATTTCTGTTTTCATTGACTACACAAAATATATTTCACTTGCAAATAAAAATAGTAAAAATGAAAAATAATAATAAAATATATACAAACAAAAAGTAAAGTTGAAATTAAATTAATGAAAAATTGCCTAAAATAACTGGAATGAACGACGAAACAAAGTACAAAATAACTATTTATAAGAAAGGAAGATATACAACTTACGATTAAAACTTGTATTAATAAAATAATGGTTCTGATGAAAATGCATGATTATGCATGATTGTGCAGATAAAAATGATAATTTTACTTTTTTTATTTTTTATTTTAACATCGACATTATCATTTATGAATATCATTATTAAACGAAATAATTTTATGATTAAACCGTCTTAGACAAACTTGAATTTAAAATTCTAATTAATTTGCCTGACCGTCTTAACAAATAAAATAAAAAGTTCTAAACGAAATGTTATTTTTTCTTGTTCAATTGAATCAACCGAATATTTTAAACAAAGATAGAATTAAAAAAAAAAACAAAAGTGCAAAAAAAAAAGAAAACCCTTACTTTTCACGAAGCCTTTGGTGATCTCCCTGGCTTTCCGGACAACAGATGTTCCTGTACAAGCAATTTAAATAAAAAAAGATTATACATAATTTATCACTCAAGATTGTGAAATTGTATGTTAACTGTGTTAGATTCTGTTATTTGAATTACAATAATCATATCATCAACACTGTTTGTAAGTTATTTTTAAATTGAATTCGTGTTATTATTCCACTCATTTACCCATGTTAATTATTATCCAACATGCAGAATGATTATTAATTAAAATAACTATTAATTATATTAATTATTAATAATATTAATTATCAATTTAGTTATGCAAATAGTTATACAGGCAAAATAATGTTTAGTCAAAACGATTACAAAATACAAATAAAATCTTTTGTACATTGTTATTATTTTTGTATATAATTCAATTTATTTGTTTATCTATTCACTTATTTTCATTTTCAAATGAATATCAAATGATAAAAATTAAACAAAATTTACTTTATAATGAAATGTTGGAAATGACTGAATATGTTCGAGAAAAAAAAGTTGCCAAAATTTGGTTTTAAGGTGCCTCTGCTTTGGGCATACATTTTAACCTGATATTTGTACATTAGATAATACGTAAGAATGAGTTACGATAATTTTCCATAAAATAAAATATTGAGAATACAAGAGCTATTTTAAAACACGAAATTAATGATACTCCATATCAAAAACGGTTTCGAGGAAAGAATAAATGATATAACAATTAAAGTGAATAAATAATCAACTTGAAAATTGAAATAAAGCTTGATTCGACAATAAAGAGTGACATTTGAAAATCAGCATTTCGATATCGTCAACACGTGCTTGGTTTGCATAAAAAAACGATCAAATGAGCTTGGAGAAATGTATTCCTTCGACGAAATACAATCAAAAAATGTATTTCTCACTCATGTCTTATGACTTTTACGAAAACGATTATAATATTTTAATTCGCACTTCTACAAACGACAGATAAAACTTGATTGTTTGGATTTTGTATATTAATTCATAATAAACGATATCGCTTGAAATGGAAAGCTTATATCAAAATGAATAATAGCGTTTTTAAGCGATACATTCTGACGTTCGAATTCACTCGGGTAGTTCCGGATCGTTGTGAAATTATTTTCAAGGTGGAATAAACATAACCTTATTTAAAAATTATAAATACATCTGCGTCTACTAAAATTTGACTGAAAGGTCTTCAGTTTAATTATTCTTCTTTATTGTATTGTTTTTTTCTTGCTACCTACCTTAAAAGTACTACTTTTCATGAAATAAAAGCTTCACTTTTCACGACTGCTTCCAGCAATGAAAAGCAGTACTTTTACGGTAGGTAGCAAGAAATAGTATATTGAACAACTTGGGAAAAGTAATCTGTTTTCTCAAAGTGTTTTCAGTGGGAAAAGTATTCACGAGTGGGAACACTAATTACTTTTCCCACAAAAAATATCGTTCGTTGCTTGACGACAAAGTGCCTCATTGTGTTGCCGAGCGGGGATTAGCTAACCGAGCGAAGCGAGGGAGCGAGGTATATTTCGCTAAGCGAATAGTATACTTCGCTAGCAGCGAAATATACTATTAAGTGACTTTTACAAGCCGAGCCGAAGGCGAGGTTTGTAACCGCGAGGTAAACGGATTTCCGATCATCTCCAATGTTGCGTACGATATTTTTCGTTACGAGGGAGGGAAAAATGCTGTTTTCCCAAAATTCCCTAGGTAGGAAAAGGGCACTTTCCCTCCCCGAGTGACGAAAAATCTATAAATCGGCCTTAATGCGAAATTCATTTTAAAAAACGCGAAATTCGCATTATTTTAGCAAAAAGTCGCTAAAAAAAATGCGAAATTCGCTAAAACAAAAAAGCAATGAATCCACCTTAAATGTCATTGTGTAGATGAAAACACACAATAACAGGTATGTTTATTCTAATTTTTAATTTTTCACACAAATCCGGAATTGTTTGAGTGAATTCGAATATCAATGTAGTATTAAGTTTTTTAAATAGATATAACCTCACTGTTTAAAAAATTAAAACAGTTTTTTGAAAATTATTAGGTTTTTTATTTAAATATTTAAATATTAAAATTTAAAATAAAGGCAAATTTACGAAAAAAAACTTTGTTGATATTTACAGAAATTATTTATAAAAGAATTTATAAAAAAATACACAATTTTTTATGCATTTTATTCTATGATGATATATATTTTGGAACACAAATCGTTTAGCAACTGTAAAAATGCAATCCTGGTACCCAGAAAGAACAGAAGTGTACAGAACGTTAAAATGTCTAAATTATGTTGAAATACAGTTTACTAAAGGCGGATTCATTGCTTTTTTGATTTAGCGAATTTCGCATTTTTTTCAGCGATTTTTCGCTAAAACAAAAAGGCAATGAATCCGCTTTAACGCAACGTTTATTAAACCGTATTTCAACATAATTTAGACGACATATTAACGTTCCGTACACTTCCGTTCTTTCTGGGTAGCATATACATATAAAGGATTTACATAAAATTTATCTAAAGATAAATTTAATTTGTTTTTATTAAATTCTTTCAAAATACTTCACAAAGCTTTTATTTATTTGAAATTATCAGATTTTACGCAAATATTCATGAAATTATGAATATTATTTTTAATAATTTAAATATTTATTTAAAATGTAGTTTTTAATATGTTTTAAATAAAAGTACTATAAAATATATTTTATATTATTGTTCTTTAACATTAAACATATTTCTTAAAACTCATTTAAAAAGATTAACTTTGTTTTCAAATTTAATTTCTACAATTTCAAATGTTTGACATTTTAAACAAATTGAAGTTATTTCCATTTAATCTTGATACCCCATTGATATTTCACTTTAATTGTAAATATTTTTTTAAGGTTAAATCAATTGAAAAATATTTGACAAATATTTGTTTTCTGTTTATGCTTTGATCCGAATCGTTTTCATATTATAGCTCAACTGAATTTGCCACGCATCACAAAACTTAAACTGGTTGTTTTATCTGTTGCGTCCTTACGTTGTTAAATATTCCAAGTTGAATAGCGTTGTAGTAAATTTTATTGTCATTTCTTTATGAAGCAAATTGCATTATATCTCGATTTGTGACATTCAATTTAATATTTCATTCAATTATTTTCAAGAGAAAAAAACAGAAACTAATTACTTTGTTTAAATGTGTGAATAATTGAAATCTTTTTTATTGTTCAAAACTAACAAAGACTTTAACTGAACGTTACAATAATGACAGCAGTACAATAATACTTTGTTACAAAATCTTATTTTAAATTTATTAAATTTTATTATTATTTTGTTTTATTATCTGTAATACTTTTTTTAAGTGAATATGTTATTTCGGCACTTTTTGATGAAATTACAGTGTTCATTTAATCCAAAAATTTATTTCATGCTATAAAATATCAATTTCAAGTAACATAATAATCTTGCACTGTAATTCAGCTGAACAACAATTTTTGCTAGTTTTTTTTGCTTGAATTAAAATCTCTCTAAAAAGCTGAAGATTCATTTGAAAAATAATCTTTACATTCTTTATAAATAATAATTAATAATATACAAATATGAATGCAAATAAGGTTAAACTTTTTCCAAAGTATAATTATATTTTATTTTTTTTCGAAATTAAGTCATATAAAGTTACAAAACAATTTAATATTTTTTTCAATTGAGATAAACAACTGAAATTTTTATACCTTTTATCGTATATTTTTTACATATCGTCATTAATTTTCGAACTTAATTTTTTTTAATATAGTTAAAAGTATACATCTACAATTTGTAATTTGTTTAAAACAAGAAAAAACTTCGTTCGGGGGATGAAAACATTTTTGGCGCCAATTTTGTGCACTGCCAACTAGCATTTGATATTTTTTCATTTACCCTCCGCTTTAGCTGAGTGTATTTTTAAGTGAGTGCGCACGTCCCATAGGGGCAATCTCACACAACGGCGCCGGTTGTGCACGTGCTCGGTGTACGCGCGAGGCACTCTCAAATTACGCACGGCATTCACAAATCATTTAAACGATTGCTATTATTATCAACATCATTATTATCATCATCCAATTATCAATACCCAAAATTTAAAAAAATATAGACGAAAACCTTCACCAAGAGAGAGAGCATTGAAATGGGAAATTCATCTGAGAAAAGATAATAAGAGGATTCAAAATGAATGAAAAAAAGAGAGAGAAATTGAATGAAGAGAAATAAAGAAGTTGGGATGAAACGTACCCTTGCGTTTGCGATGCGACGGTCTGTCATTGTCGTCAAGACCGGGTTGCTCCCAAACGAGCATGTGACCATTGCGGCTTCGGTTTTCGCTGACAGCCGGCATGCCGACAACAGTGTTCTCCAAACGGAGGAACAAAACACGGAAATGGAAAAAGGAATAAAGTGGAACCAAAACAGAAGCGAAACCGAAGCAACTTTGTTAAACTAAACTAACTGACGTAATTATTATTATTATTATTATTATTATTATTATTTTTTTTTTTTTTTAATGAAGAGATAAGACAAAAAAACGGCAAAATTAAGGGAGCATATATGAAAACGACATATATGCATACGAGACCGAAAGAGAAGAAGTGCGTTGCGTGATCGCGACTAAAGACACTGAAGCGTGTGCGACTTTACTCTCGTTTTCGACGACGACGATGACGACGACGCGGAAGGCGGTGTGGCGGGGAACGGCGCGAAAGGCGGCGCGATCACGACGGACAAACGCAACGCGCGCGCCTCTTCCGTCGCCTCTTCCCGCTGTCTTCCTCATCTTCTTCCTCCTCCTACTCCGCGGCGTCCACAAATGCCGAGTTTGCGCACACAAAATTGGTGTTTGCGTAAGAAAACGTCGTCTGTCACACCGATAAGCTCGACGACACAACCAAACGACACGTCACAAGTTCACAACACGACACTTCTACTCTTTGGCAGAAAGAAAAAGAACAAAAAAGGAGCATTCTTTCTATTGCAAATTAATTCAATCTGAAATTTCTAACATTGCAATCGGTCAAAGAAACACACAATTATATTCACGTAAGAGGAATTGTAATTATCTTAGTTTATTCGGACAAAGTGGAATTGCAAACAACTCGGAACAGAGATTTGAACTTCTGACATCGAGTTTTTTTTTAGATTTGTTAAATATTATTTTTTTTATATTTGAATTTACTTCAGGACCCAAATTAATTTTGCTGCCGATGAAAAATATGAAGAATGAATAATTAAATACTTAGTTAAAATATTGAAAATGTTGACTGGGTAGTGTGTCTGGCCAAGTAAAAAAAAAAATTGTTTTTTGCTTAACACTTTGGTGTGGAAATAAAGGTCCGTCGTTCTACTCTAATGACGGAAAATGAAAGCTTTAGTAACAGAAAAGTTGAGTGAAGCGTGCAGTTTCAAAAAATGATTTTAAAAATTTTGTGTCAAACAAATCCCCGTTTTTAACGTTAAAAATCCATAAGCCATAAAAATTGTTATGAAAAGTAATTTCAAAAAACGAAAACTATACAAATTGTTATGAAACATAACTTCAAAAACCGAAGACTATACAAAGTGTTATAAAACAATCTTATGAAACGGAAGCCATACAAATTGCCTTTGTTGTATTTCTTGACTCAATTTCTCCGTTATCGAAGCTTTCATTTTTTCTTCGCCAGAGGACGACGGACCTTTACTTCCCTAGAAAATTAATAAAATAAGTATTCAAATAAGTATTAATGGTAGTATATGGATTAAATTGAGATTGCTTATTTTGTAGACTGAAACAAAGATAATTAAATTTTTATAGAGGAAATAAATGTTCCAACTCTTATTAACTTTTTATACGAATAATAGATTACAGCGGATATAATTTGTTAAGCGGATGAGTAAATTGATAAGTACCCAGTAAAAACCAATAGAATCCAATACCCAAGCGAACTGCTAACAACGTACACAATACGTAATTTGATATCATTTTTCATGAAAATTGCTTCAAATTAATGGGAATAGTTTGAGAAGTTAAAGGTAGTTTATTTGCTTTTAAAATTGCAACTTTATTCATGTGTTAAAAGAAAGTTTGGACCAATCCAAGATCAATATAAATATTTAAAGACACAAAAAGTTGCATTAATCGTGACACGTAAATTTAATGATCGATAAATCATTTTGAAAGCATCACTATCTTTGGATTGCTACAAAAGTTGATAAAATTTTCCATCTAAAGTTAGATCATCGAAATAAAAATATACATTTTGTCAATATTGCCGATTCTATCAAACAACTTTGTAGTCGTACTTTGGCACTCATGACAAATGTTTCATGCCAAAATCCTTTATAACCAATATACCTACATATATGTACACACATTTTACTGTGCGTTCAAATTTCATCAATGTTCCATTCAGTTTGCAATATAAAACATATATTTAATTTCACGCAATCGAAGTCATTATTCAAAGTAATACACTTTCAATTAATGTTACTCAAAATCGGCTCTGTAAATCACCTTTAAATTTATAGAGACGCTTTATCATAGTTACATGTATGTTCATGTAGTTTTTTCTGCTTTTTTTATCGTTCGAATATTTAAATTCACAAACTATCAATTCTTTCAAAATTCAAACCTGTGCATAAATACCTAGAGAACATGTATACAATTTTTCATTAATTTCTAATCGGATGGCCTATCATACAAGAACCACCTTCAAATTAAGTCAAAAACAGCGAAAAAAAAAATTTAAAGGACAAAAGTTTGGAAATGTAATATTTAAAATTGAAATAAAAAGAAAAACAAGATCAAAATTAAAATAATATGTTTAAATTTTCGTTTTGCTTAACAAACGATTTTTTGGATAAAATATAAAATTAACTTATTCCACAAGTTGATAAACATTTGATTTTAAATATTTCTTGTAACTTGTGTTTGTAGCAGTTAAAAGATATTAATAAAATGCGAAAACGATGCCAAAACTTTTGACTACTTTTATTTATCCATGATTTCTTGACAGTTAACTTTGGCAATTGGCATTTTAAAGTAAAATCTTGCTTTAAGAACTTGCCCAAATCAACGTTTGAATATTCAATTAAAATCGAAAATTGGCTTTCATTTAATGACACAATTAACAAGTTGTTTATACTTTTTTTGCAATGAATAATAAAAAATTGTATTTTTTAAAGAAAAACCAAAATAATTTTTCTTGGAACTGCACTTTAGGTGTACAATAATTAAATACCAAATAACGTTTTCTTTATTAATTTCAATTTTCCTTTTGCAATATTATCAACCATTTATTCTACAATATACGAAGATTACATTATGCAATACTACAATGACACAGCAACCCTGATATTATAACAAATTTTATTTTATTATTCACTAAGTCGGTTAATTTATTTTTTTTTTACATTGAAGAAAATTACATTTGAAATATAATCGGAAAAATATTGAAAGATTCAAATTTAAAAACCGTCATAAAAAGATACTTTTGATGTCATGTTGACAGTTTCATGTTTAATTACAGTTTAAATATTATAATAAATGTCCATTATCTTTTTTTATTACAAAGTTATCTCAAAAACGACATACAAAATCGTGCAATTATAATTAATTACGACACGAACGAAGTGACCTTCAATTTAAATTGCAAGTGAGAATGACGAATTCTCCGATATACGTGTATTCATACTTTTGGTAGCAAATTGTGCAGTAAATTGTTATTACACTTAAACAAATTTTTTTATCTTAAGAAAAAGAATCAAAAATGCGAAAAGTTGCTTTTGTGTTGACGTCTAATCAAACGTGTTATTCTGACACAATTATGAGTTGTGTGAGTCATTCTGAAAGTCATTGCTCTTGAGTTTACTACTATATCGACAATGATGATAACATAATTATACTGATTAATGAAAAGGTGCAAAACGCGCAGACGCGATAACATTTAACGTTGTCTGATAAAAACGAAATTCGACTGACTGAAATGAAGGTATCACAGCAAGATAATACGTTTGACATTTGGTAATATTTTGTCGATGATAAGGTTCTTCTTTATCGACTGTAGTTAATTTATTTTACATGTACAGTGGCGCCAAACAAATTTGCATACATTCCATAGAAATGATGAATAAATATTGATATTGAAAATCAAGTTATTACGTCAATTCTTTATACAATTTCATTTAAGAGCATGGACAAGTGCTACTACACCGGAGTTAGTGTTTTTTTAATTTAGACAATACTTCTCTTTAAAAATTCTTAAATAATAATAATGGGAGAATATTTTCATCTATACAAAATAATTTTTCGTTGTATAGAACAAGCAAAAAACGTGAAAAAATGATAAAGCAGATTTATATTTTTTTTGTTCACGTTTTT
This sequence comes from Gryon sp. ZL-2020, assembly GCA_022817425.1. Classification (NCBI taxonomy): domain Eukaryota; kingdom Metazoa; phylum Arthropoda; class Insecta; order Hymenoptera; family Scelionidae; genus Gryon; species Gryon sp. ZL-2020. The sequence continues at coordinate 14,198 of JABFPJ010000947.1, read as the reverse complement.
TTCAATACTGCATGTAAAAAAACAGTTTAAAAAAAAAGTTTTACGTCACGCGGTGCCATAAATGCAGTTTACGGTACAGATTAGTATTTTGAAAACTATATTTACAGCTCTCTTGTAATGTAAAATATAGTTTGCACGATGGGAATAGTAGAAATTAATCTCGCGATTACAACCCTCGGATGTAAACTTCACTCGAGCAAAAGAATTTACGTTTATTACAAAATATACTATTCATGCTACAGTAATTGAGTAAAATTACATTTCGTTTTTGACTATAATTTACTAATTGAATATTCGAATATCAATGGTTGATAAAGCAGATTTTTTGTTTCAATTTTATTGCATAATAATAAATAGAAAAAAAATTCTATCAACTTAAGAGCTTTTGAACCGATAATTATTATAATGAAACTGATTTCATGACCGATAATGAACTGATTTCATGATTCAACTTTTTGATAAACGAATTTTAAACATTTTGTTTACTTACCACATTAAATATTATATTTTTAACAATAAAACTTTTCTTTAATCATGCATTTTTCAAGATTAACAATTGATAATACTAGTAATACTGACTGATTTAAATTGATTAATATAGACAAATAATAAAAAGAAGATAAATATATTATCGAAAAAGCCCTTAAAATGTATATCACTTTTACGAACATAATTTAAAAGTTAATGTTAATGATGGAAATGAAGATTAATATTCAAGAAACATCAATTTTTTACCATAAAATGTAACAAAAACACGCATATATTGCAATTCCAAATTTACATGTAAGAAGTATCAGAAGTAACAAAAAATCAGTCTCAAAAAAGAAAAACTTTTTTTCTGCTGAATTAATCTGTAACTGAAACCAGTTATCACACGGAAAAGACCGATTAACTTATTGCCCGAATATGAGAAGAATGCGAACATTATTATAAGACTTTGCATTATTCAACGCTTGCAATTTGCAGCCTAGTTTCCAGCGGATAAAATCTGTCATTAAACTGAAAAAAAAAAATTTTTTTTTCATCATTACGACCTAATAAATTACATGAAAGAATAAAAATTAATTCAGTATTATCATAAAATGATTTACCAAATTTTACAACTATTACAACTTATTTTTATTCCAGTTTTGTGATTGTTTAATCTATAAAGTTTGATGAATAGGCATTCTTTTAGTAAATAGTTATCAGATTGGCAAAATCTTACATAAGTAATGACGTTATTTTTACTATTCCCACACGGACGAAATATATTTAAAAAATGTATATAAAAATATATTTTTAACGCTAAAAATATATTTCCGGCAAGAATTTTTTGATTTTTTTAGATATATTTTGTATATATATTTCAAAAATGTATGTAAAAGTAACAGAAAAATATATATTAAATATAGATTTAATGTATATATTTTTAATATATACTTGAAATATAAAATAAAAATATATTTGTATTATTATGTTGTATAAAATGTATATTTTTTATTTATAAAAAATATAAAAACAACAAAACATCACACTTAAATATATATTTTTCGTCCGTGAGGAATGAAAAATATCTCTCAAACTTAATTTAACTTTTTAATCGAATAAATAAAAGAAAATGTTTTTAAATCATAAAAAAATTATTAAAATAGATGGTAATATGATTATTATTATTAAAAGTCTTAGCAAACATGAGATGATTGAACAAATGTAAAAACGCTCATAAGCGTGCACTTCCGGTATGCAGTAAGCATATCAACTTAGTTTTGCAGAGCTGTACAATTAATTCGCGTAAATGAAGCATGTCAAGGTGATAATTTGAAAATGATAATCTGAACTTTGATGTCTCTGAACTTTTGCCAGAGGAACTCAAGGTTTTTTATCAATTTCCGTGCGGATAAGTTTTATACGATTACGTTATTTCGATCAAACTGATTGATCGAACAAAATTTTATATCTAAAGTAAACAAGTAGATGACTGTTAGAACAATGTTTGCTGACTTAATCTTTATTATTTAATCATTAGAATGAAAAATTTATTATACACAATATGATTATAGATTCAAGCAATCATAGTTTTGTTGTATAGCTTTTGAAAAACTGTGCTAATTTTAGATTATTTTTTAAAACAATTTTATTTATTCGACGGCCTTTGGTAAAGCTATACAAATTTTTTTTAATTCAAATTTTGGTCAAATTTTACTTTTGCATTTTTGCTCAATATTTACTTAATTTTCAGTAATTACTGAAAAAAGCATGAAATTTCTTAGTAAAATTGTTCTTTCAAATATTTATTTGTGTCCTTCAGAATGAGATATTGATCTTAATAGCTTTCATAGGAAATCAGTGAAAAAGTGCTTCCGTATATCACACAATTGACTTAATTGTTTGTTGTTTTATGTGAAATTGTTTTACATTATGTAAATACAAAATGCATCCATCGAGTTATTTCAACAAATGATTAAATTCGCGCATATGGATGGTATATATATTCACATCCTTTGGGATCTTCGATAATCCTTGACTGTTCACGTCCGCCGGAAATTAAACACGATTGGTCAAATCGTCGGAAGTGTGCATTTATCGGCAAATCAATATTACATCTCCGCTTGTTTTGACTGCCTTTTTTCGGACTACGCACTAATCACATTTAGTTATGATGATGTGCAATTGTTTTGAACGAATGTTTTCGCTTTGGTCCATCTATTTAAATGTATTTTTTTTGTTTTAATTCACTATGAAATTTGCCCAGCGCCCTCTACTGGGAGAAAATGAAAATGTTTATGACAAATTGATTGAACCTTATAGTTTAAACAAATAATTAAAAAAATATATACTTAAGTGTGACTTTTCACTGTTTTCTATATATAAAAAAAATATAAATTATATATACAAATATATTTTAAGGGTAAATTTAATATATTTTTATGCTATATATAGCATAAAAATATACTAAATATATATATATGAGATATACATTTCATATATTTAGATTCAAAAATATATTTGTATATATATTTTTGAGATATATGTTCATCCGTGAGGGTAAAAGCACAAAAGTGCACATTTTACCCCGTTTTTCCTCATAGAGTGCGACAAACTTGTACCGTATCAGTCACAAAATTTAAGCAATTAATTAAAGTTTCTTCGAATGAATGACAGAAACTAGAGTTGAAGGATTTCATGTCTCTTATTCCACGAACGTTTAATTGCAATTGTTCATGTATATATATAACAGAAGGACGAAATGTGTCTTGAACACAACTGCGTTGCATGCAAAAATTATAATTTAATAACATTTGAGTATTGCTAACACGTTAAATGTGTCATCCGATGTGACTACAGAGATATGAAATAAGTTTCGAAACTGTTTCGTTTGAATGCATATTTTCGCGCGAAAAAAAAAACAATATATAAATTTGATAAATGTTTGACATTTCGGGATATCATTTTGCGATAATATTTTTATTTGCACTTTTTGGCTGTCGATTTTGCAAATGACATTGCATATACGATATCTGTTCCAATTTTTTCGCTCTGCCATTCTAATTTGTGTCGCTTTTTCTTTTCAATTTCAATTTATTTATTATCGACTCGGCGCAGAAAATATATGTATTTTTCATTTTTGTTTCAACATAATTGTTCTCACTGTTGTTTTTACATACTTGCTCATAAATGTCAGCATTGATTTTCTTTAGTACTGAAGCTTCAGTGATTTATGCATTTCGTTTTCGTTTGCCAATATTACATAATATCTCTTTTTTGCAAATTTGCTCCACAATTCGAAATTTTTATTTTTGCAAATTAGATTTTGCCTCAAAAATATTTGTTATTTATTACTATTTTCATTATATTTCTTGATTAAAGTTAATGAAAAGTTGATGGAAAATTCCGGCAGAGGATTTTCAACTTTTCATTTAAATAAACGAAAACAGAAACCAAAAAAAAAGAAGACGAAACAAACAATTATCTGTCTTTACTATGTTATTTTAACAACTTAATCCCCCTTTGGCAAACAAGTCTATAAAGTGCGACGCGAAAAAAAAAAGAAATGTCAATTAAATCGACAACCAGAGTTACTCAATTGACTTTCGGGAAAAAACGTTCCTCTTCTAACTTATTCCCTAAGTCTTGCAATATCTTTTTTTTTTTTTTCTAAATAACCGCAGAGAACAAAAATACTTTGCACACATTAAAATTGAATGTCCAATCACTTTGGTATTCACTTGAAATTACAATTGTAAATCTGACATTAACTCTTCAATTGTAATTAAGACTTTAATTGTGTACAATTTTATCACTTCTAAAAATCATTTTGTTGTATCGTTCAATTTCAAAAGTGTGCAATTATTTTGCAAATCCAGTCAAATTATACATCAAGTGTGATTTTTTTCGCCTTATATATATATAAATTTTATATACAAATATATTTTAACTATGTATTAAATATATATTTGATATATACTATATATACTTAATATTTATTTTTTTCGTTATTTTTATATATATTTTTGAAATATATTTTCTTCCGTGTGGGTAAGAATACCAAGTTTATAATAAATAATAGACACGTGATATCGTCGTTGGAAATCGTGCTAAATGAATATTAGCCGGAATTACTACGATAAAACATTCACTTATCATTGATAACAAATATATAACATCTAAAGGAAGATTTTCACTTTTGATAGCCTTTTTTTCATTTTTTCTTCAAGTTTTTGTAATTTGAACAATAAATAAAGACAATAATAACTTTTTATTGCAATTTTAAATGAACTTTCTAACAAGACTAGTGATTTGTCAGGAGCGCCTAATTTTGATCGGGAAAATATAATTTGAAAGCAAGTCACGTATCGCGTCAAGGTTTTTCGAGATCTGACGCGCCGTTGGCGATCCAAGGAAGTCGACGCAGGGTCGCTGTACTGACATGCATTATTCAATCCCGTGAAACTCGAAAATGCGGAACCGATTGCTTCGTCATATTTCCAGGACAACAAGTCCACGCTTATATATTGGCGATCGCGCAACCGCGACATTTCAATTAACACGATTCATATATGCATATATGAATATATGTCTTCATAATTCGAAATTATGTTTCTTAATTTTACTAGTTTTGTTAGTGTTCAAGTTTATTTTCTGTCATTAATTTACTTAATTTTTGTTAGTTTTGTTAAAGTAAAAGCAAAAGACAAAAAAAATAAATTCAAATGAAATATTTTTATTAACTCCGTAAACAAGCACTAATATTATTGAAGAGGAAATAATACTTTTTGCAATAAACAAAAGTGTTTTGTTACGTGCAAATTCAAATGCAAGAGGTAGAAAAAAGACAGTTTGATAATAAATAATTCGCTGACTAAACAAGATTATAAGCTTCACGTGATTTCACGATCATTGGCAATGATAAGACGACATTTAGCAAATCGCGAATGATTAACTGATAAGATTCACAATGTTTGGCGCTTTGAACGGCAATTTTTGTATATCCACGCAAAATCCTCGCAACATTGCAAATGAATTGCCAGCGAATTAACTTCTTCAAGTCAACAAATCCGCATTTCATGTGCGACCAACAATATTATTTTTGCAACACTAAAACTAATCTACGTAAGAATGTCATTCTTTTGGGTTTATAAGTGTCATATAATAATCAACGAAATCCATTATCTTTTACAAAATACATTTTTTTATGTAAATGATACAAGTTATACAAAATTATCAAAAATTATATATAAGTGTGCGTCGTTTTTAAATTTTTCAAATTTTAAATTTAATTTTTTTTCATGAAAAAGATCAAAAATATATAAAAATAATAATAAAAATTGTAAGAATAATATATATATAATTGAAAATAAATATAAAAATTTATATGACAAAATATAAATTTACCCATTTTAATGACTAAGTTATTGCATGGAAAATATAAAAGAAAATGACAATCATTTGAACTAAGGTAGAACGGTTTCCGACACTTTAGTCCAGTTTCCGACACAATATATAAGAAAGAGATGGAAATAGGATTTTCAATGTTAAATATCGGAAGCCGGCGCAGTGATGAAAAACAGTGCCATTAGCTTACAAAAGATATTATTGAAAATGTGATAAAGTTGTATAATTAATGAAAAATGTAACGTGTGTTTGTTACACAAAAAAGTAGTCTAATCTTAATTACGCACTGTCTTTTATTGATTAGCATATACAGATATTTCTTCACGTGCTATCAAATTAGTCACGTGCAATTCACAAACTCCGACTTCGGCAATCACGTTATTACATAAATCGTTCGTTTGACTTTGCTCCGCAATATAATTGTTCAAACATCGATTTCCCCGACACATAACCTATAATCGAGGTTATGTTCAAATTGAAATGTTTCTTTTTGCGGAATAAATGTGGTTTAAATAAACATAATTCAACGCAAATGAACGTTATTTAATTGTTTAACAACTTTCGGAAGATCGGATACACTTTTTCTTGATTGATGAAAATGATTAAAAATGTGTCAAAAGTTAGGTCGTTTAACTTGTGTGCATATCATTTTAATAACATTAACGATTAAGAAATTATCGATAAGATATATAAATTATACGATGAAAATGTGATTTCAAGTGTAATAGTTATAGATTAGAAAAAAAATCATTTGATTCGCTCATTTTGAAGGCGCAAACCAACAGGGTGGGGGAGTTAAAATGAATGTTTAAGAAATCGTTAAAAAAATAATTTACGAAAAAGTCGAAAATTTATTTTAAAAAGTTAAAGACAAAGTAAAATTCGAAAATGCATAAAAAAGTCGAAAAACAAGTAAAGTATTGTTTTTTGTTGTAAAGAATAAAATAAACGAGTGGTTTTAAACGATCGAAAGTCGTATTCAGATACAATTCAAGATAATGATGAACACTAATTCTCGTCTTTTCAACGTTCCACGTTGCTCCATATTTGACATGGCCATTGATTGTTATCGAGCTTGCGATGTTCCTTTATCATCATATTAAATGTCATTCAGCAGATCAAATTGAATTAATTGATTTAATTTTGCAATCTTTATTTTTTTTAACTTATTAGACAAATATTAAGATTTTGTTTGCTTTCATCTTTGTTATACACCGAGATAAATGACTCACAGTGTTATTTTAACTATCTATTTAAGCATTTTTTATTTGCTAAATTTGTTTAATGCTCATCGTGAAATCAAAAAATGGAAAATCATTTTAAATGACATTAACACGTGGTAAGATGTTGAACTAATGATATTCGTTTTGCCAACGATAATTATACCTGACATTCCGAAAATGTTTATCGGCATTAAGATGTCGAATTTTCTTGAATATATTGCATTCAAGTTAAATGCAGATGTACCAAGATTTGTTTTGCGATAAAAATCTATACAAGTCTGACAAGTTTATTTTCTGCGAATAATTAACTTAATTTTCGTTAGTTTTTTTAGTTTACAAGTTTATTTTTTTCTATAAGTAATTTATTTAATTTTGGTTAGTGTTATTAATATTATTATTATTAGTTTTGTAAGTTTTTAAAATGTATTTTCTGTAAATAATTTATTTTGTTTTTCCATTACTCTCACCAAAACGTTTTTATTACGTAATAAAATGTTAATAATAATAATGATTATGAACGACCCTCAAAGCAGGAATAAACACATAAAATTTCACAAAATTATATTTCCATTTATTATGTAATAAAAAAAGAATGTATTATACAACTTTGTATTGATTTTTCACATATTGATCTTTCAAATTCTTTCTACATTAAAACATGAAACAGATCACTTATACACTTGAAATTGCAAACAAAAAATAACATAAGTCATACTTTCGATTCATTCGAAAATATAATATTGTATATTTTATGAAAGACTCGAGTTTGCATAGCCGCAAGAGAAAAAGAGGTCAAAAAAGTTCAACGCCGTGTAAGATATCAATTAATCAATTAAAAGTACGAAAAAAGCGTGACCAATCAATTTGTACTGTGCTTATTAGTTTGGGTTGACGAGCAAAAGAAAAGAAAGAAAAAACGTTAGGCGCGGAACGACATACGTATGATTTTGTGGTAAAACACGCGGAAAGCTACGCACCAACCGACAATATTTCAAACGTAATCTTGTTTTGATTATGTCACTGCATATATCAAAATTAGAATCAATCTTTGGCAAAGACAACGCCGGAATGTATTGATAAGACAACAAGGATGACCACAAATTATAATTTCACAATTCTTATTTTTTTTCTTCTTATCGGCAAAGTTTCAAAATTCATTTAAATTTTGTCTCTAATTTTATTTTTGCTCTTAATTTTTTATTAAGTTTTGGTGATTAAAGTGATAAATTATAGTTAGTCAAAATGTTTAAGTTTGATGTTTGAAAAATCAGACAATATTGTTTTTTTGTTTTATTTTTGTTATATCAATTGTATTCTAAGCTTCGACAACATTATGTAAGGTAAAGCAATCAGTTCAATAATTTACTATGCAAACTGGTTACATTTTGAAAAAAGGCAAAAAAACTGATTCTTTTTTGCTCGTGGAGGTGAGTATTAACTTGTTTATTAATTATTCAGTCGGGAAGCGATTGCCATCTGCTTTGAAAATAATAATTCGAAACAAATCGAAAAGATTCATTGATAAATAGCTACCGATCATTCTCGTAAATGATAACTAACGTAAAAATGCAATTGTTAAGAGCCTTTGAAATTTGACTCATTTCTCTGGTTTAAATTAATTTTCACAATAACATTTTTTCTTTTTTTTTTCATTTGCTTATGAAAACGTTCAAAAAGAAGTTCTATTATTATGAACTGATATTTGTACGAGGAAAGATTTTTAAGATCATGTTCCTTATTGATTGTAAATCATTAATATTAATTTTTTTAATAATAAAAAACGGAAAATGCATTTGTTTACTTCAACATTTTTTATTGAAAATAGAAATTAAATCTGATATTAACATTCATTTTGTTTCTTATTTTAACATCTATTATTTTTAATAGTTTTGTCAACAACAAAAATATATATATATATATATATATATATCGCCAAAGGACAAGTATTTTTAGCGGAATTCAAATTTATAAGTTTTAATTTTTATTTCATTAATTTTTATTTACAATTTTTGTCAGCAAATTGTCGCGCATATCAATAAAATCTTGGAAGCTCAAAATCAAATAAGCAAAAAAATGTCACTTTTATCACTGATTATTTCAGAAAATCCATTAAAATTTTGTCTTATCAAAAATAACATTAACATTTTTTCACGAATTTAAATTTAATTAAATTACTTTACTTTATATTGCAACTTAAATGTATGAATTGATATATATAATAATATAATTCAACATAATTTTAACATACACATTTATAACTGCATATTTATTAATAAGAACAAAAAATTTAAACAAGAAATAACGATTGCCAATCCGGGACAGTCAATTAAAACAATTAACAATTTAAGCAACAAAATTGTTGACATTACAAAGCGATTTTATTTATTGTTCCATTTTTCGCAATTATAAACATTACTTGCGAAAAATATATCTTGTCAAGAAACACCAAATTTTTAGCGAAAAATCGGCCCAGTTTTATTGAAAAATCAGTACGTTTTATTGAAAAATCCGCATTTTGTCAAAAAGTGTAAAGCAGCAAATATAAAAACACCCACGTAGAATTTTTGAGTTATTTGATTTTAAGGTGTCTGATATGCGCAATTTGCAAGTTGTTTACTCTTCGATTCGGGTACTTTCTCGATCCGGTCAGTCACACCTGTTGCGCCTATGACGCACAACTTGTTGTTGGCGAACCCAACTTTTTTTGCACAAAAAAGTGTTTTACCCAAAACAAAATATTATTCTTTGAACGCAATTTATACTCTCTTATATAATCCAAGAAAACTAATAACATTTATATACAAACTTTCAAACGTAAAATTGAAATTCAACAATTCAAGTCTCAACAATTAATTTATATAAAAATGGAATATTTTTAAGATAAATGTATCCATTTGATGTTATAATTGCATAATAATGCTACAAAAACACAAAAATATACGAAACTTAACTGATCCAAGACATTGGACGAGCACTAAAAGTTTATTTAATTATCAATAAATGTCGATCGAAGCAAAACTCTGTGCACAAACTTCAATGCCGGTTACAAGTGATATTTTGGAACGCTATCAAAATTCGTTGCATAAACTTATATGCACGAAGCAACCAAAGTTACGGCGCACTCGAGATTAAAAAAAGAGACTTGCATAGATGCTGTGGTTCCATTCATCATACTGAGGATGATTCCTTGAACTTTGCGCGCTTTTCTACCGAAAAATATGTTTCTCGGAGAAGTTAACAAACTATATTTTTCTCAAACATTTCATTTTGCACTGTTTGCAAACATGCAAACAAAGAAATTTTTTTTAATAAAAAAAACATTTTCATTAACATCCAACTAATTTTGCTTAAAAAATGAAACAAATAAAAAGCATATGATCAGAAAACAAAAGGGACAAAAATTAAATTTCATAGCAATAAACAAAATGTTGATTTTGAATATTGTATACAATAAGTAAATAATCTAAAAAAAACCAACACAACGATCAAAGTGGAATATATAATAATACGATACGAGACGAAATTAGACGAAGTCTTCTTATCAACTCAACACAATGAAGCATTAAAAATAGCTTAACGCATTAAATACAAGTCGTTTCATTTTGACGAAAAAACTTATATATATACATATATATAAATACACATATTTCAGAACGATTTAGTCAGTGAATACGGCAAATTTATATCACCACGTGACAATCGAAAGTATTTAAAAAGTGAATATCTGGAAAAAAATTGTAAGACAAGAATGAGGGAAAAAAGACTCACTACTGGGGAGGACAATATCCGGCGGATTGTCGTCTTTGGGCGGCTTCTTATCCACCACCGGGATCCCGTTCTCGATCATCTCACGGAGGCTGAGCGGAGATGCCGGTCGAAACGAAATCAAGCGAGTTCAAGTTCGAGATTGGTTGGACGACCAACGACGCTGTTTGTGTGTGCTCGGTGCGGACTGCGGTCACTTGTTGACTGAGCCACGCAGTTCGAATTCAGAAACACTTAGAGTCTCCCGACCCTACACTTACCGGCCAATTGTCGTCGTCATTTCTTCCCACCCTGACTTGCATTTACTCCCACGCCTTTTCGAATCCCCCCCTCCCCTAATACTTTATCAATTCACACCAGTTTTCCTTCATTTTTCCCCCTTTTTTTAACTTTACTCCAATTTTGTATTTTATATTTTCTCAACAATTCTTGCAATTTCTTCCTTTATTTTAAAAGTATTCAAAATAAAAAAATAAATTTTTTTTTGTTAATTAAGCAAACATGCACATGTAATATAAATGTATATTATTTGATATAGTATATGTTAATTAGGCTTCTTAAATGAATATTAATAATAATTACACAAAATGTATAAATGATAAATAATTAATAAAAGAATATGTACGCATTATATTTTATTTCATTAATTATAATCATAATTTTTGAAGTGTTCAAAATAGTTCAAAGTAAAAATAATTCAGTTTTCTCACAATATTTATATATTTTATTAAATCACTTTTTTATATGAATTTTTACTCAACTGAACTAATAAAATACTTTTTGCACTTTTATATAAAAAATATTGAAAAGGAAAACAATAAATAATATTATGTATGTTATTAAACTCATTTGAGTTCTCTGAAACAATAAAAAATACATTCGATTTATGGTCTATGAATATGTTGTAATAATTTTCACCATAATTGTCATCTGCACTGATATCACAGTGATAAGTATTATATATACAAATGTATTGCAAAGATATGGTAACATTTGACTAATTTAAAATACAAGTTTTATATTACAAATCGATAATACCATACTTTTGGTATATACCATAAATTATTGAAATATATGTTATCTGTAGAGTCAATTATAATGCTTGAATGTTGAAGGATTCAATCTTTCAAGTTAATTTTTTCAGTAAATTCTTTAATTTGTGAGACTTCATAATGTATTATCTAATATCTATACGATTAATTAAGATATAGCATTAAGAAAAAGAAATGTTAATACATTTATCAAATTGAATAACTATGAAATATTGGACATTCTTTATCTTCGTACATTTAATCTAGTTTATTTTTTGTTGTTAGAACTATTTTTTAAATCATAATTAAGCTGATTCATTAGAAAAAAAATGGTGACAAATGTTTCCTTTAATTCTTGCTCTGTCATGAAATAATATAACTTCAGTTAAATTTCCATTTTTTGTTAATATTAATACAAATATTTTATCAACTATGTGATCAAATAGTTATCTTAAGTAAATTCGAATATGCGGATATGATTACATTTTTATGGTTTCGGTTTTAATTTGACGTAAATAATCGTACATTTTCAAAGACTAAAACTAAAATTAAACGAAATAATAATAAAATTGTTACAATTTAAAATTGACAAAATGACCCAAAAGTTATTTAAAATGAATTTCTTAAATGGAACTTTAATTTGCATAAAAGCCGCGTTTCCTCAATCATTTATTCTTATTATTTTTCGTTCAGAAAGTAAAGTGAGTTTAATTCTACGAACATAATAGAAAGCCAAATTTGAAATTTTATTATAACTGTTTTTTATTATCAAATTTAAATTACATTTATAATTGATATTCTATTAATAAATAATCAATGATAAAGTATGAAATTCTTTAAAAGTCCGATAACTTTTATATTTAAATCTAAGAAAAATACATTTGTAAAACTTGCGTCATCTTAGAATGGGCGTTTATCACCTGCATCAACATTTTATACGTTCTGTATATAATTAAATTATGCTTTAAATAATTATGTAAAATTAAACTATATAATACTACGACAAATAACTTCAAGAATGTTCTATCTGAAGCTTAAAAGTGTGAGAGAGAGAACTGTACCTTTCTTAGAAAAAGACAATGAACTTGTTTAATGATATACAACTGTTTATTAGATTTGTTCCATTATAACATCACATGTATTTTTTTAATATATTTTTATCAGACTTGAAAAAAAGGAATTTGTCATTTATCGACAAAGGCAAATGTATTTCTTTTGTATGCTATAATCCTTTGTGATTAAAAGTATAAAAATGTTTAAAAAGGCATACAAATTTAAGTAATATATTATATATAGTTATATTCACTAATGATATATTATGCAATGCTATCATCTATTTCCTTCAATAATGTAGTTCTTATCAGTTGCAATGTTTTCAGTTTCATAATACCAAGAATATTTGACCAAATGATATAATTTGATTGGTGATATAATTATATTATAATATTATAACAAATGATATAATAATCTTATATAACTATATAATATAATAATAAACGATATAATGATATTAATAAAATTATTCGATTATCATTGTAATTGTATTTATTTTCGTGAACCTTAAATGTTACTCCAATTGACTTAAATAAATAAAATCTATGTAGAATGTAATATTTATACTATTTTTGAATAAATAAAAGCTACAATAAAAATGAATACCCTTTTACTATTAAGCATAATGCACAACGTGAATTTTTTCGTAAAAATGTTTATGCTAAAATGTAACTGAAGAAGAGTAACACCAACCCCCATAAGTCAACAAATTTTCACAATTTCAATTATTTGTCTTGTCATCACAGTTCATAAACAACTTTCTAATTATTAAACTTTCAGCAAACATTTTCGATGAAATGTAAATTGTATTAACTAAAAACGCACATTCAAATTGCATCTTTTCATTTCAATTATAATTGAAAAAACATGTTCATGTAAATTAATTCAATTAATTCAGACCCTTAATGTAATTATACATAAATAATAAATTCATAATCAAATCAATTAATTTATAAATTATTATTATATTATAATAATTTATATAAAAAATATATGAATAATAAATACTTAAATAAAAAACAAAAAAAATGAATATATTAAAATAAGTCCACATAACAATCAAATTGATCATTAATTCAATTATGATGTCTAGTCTGTGCTTGTATAATTAAAGAAACCTGTACATTAAATGTAACTATGGAATCGCGTTTGACATTCGTTATTCATTTTCAATGCACCGCACGCTTTTGCATTGACTCAGCAAGACACAATCATTTCGAAACAATAATTCTGGTGACTGATACAAAATATA
>JABFPJ010000946.1:0-24894 GCA_022817425.1 Gryon sp. ZL-2020 | reverse complement strand
ATGATGATAACGGCAGCGTCAATCTAGCAGTAGGGGTGTACGAACGAGGCACTTGTTGGCTGAACTTTTCACCTCGGGAAGGTCTGAGGAAAGGTCCGAGAACGTTCCTAGCAGGACGGCACCGTAATGGTGCGCGTGAGAACCAGAAATAGCTCGACGTTGCCTGAAGCCGGTGACGTTTCTTTGTTGAAACGGAGGTGGCAATTTGTTGAGTTGGAATCTCACGTGACCAGCTATTTCAGTCCAATCTGCAAGGCGAGTTTTTCTGACTTGCAACTCAATTCAGACTAATCTGATGCTGCCGTCTTTACTGAGGGTTCAATTCTTTTACAAAATATACATCAATATAATAGTGATAATATTTATAAATTACTTCTATCTTCTATTAGAATTAATTTGAATTCAAAATGATATCTAAATGTTAATGAGAAATGAAATATTTCATGTTGCATTTTATTATACGTCGACTAAGTCAAAGTAAAGACTGAACAAAGAATTGAATTTTACTTCACAGACTTATTTCAAGAATCAGCCAGCTGAACGTAAATGTCCAGTTTGTAATACCGTGGTCACGGCTTCGTCGTTCTCGGAAATAGATCAGACAGATCGACCAAGACCTGCTGTTCGTATATTAAACGTACCTGTAGTTTTAAGGTATGATAAACTTGACTCAGAATCAAATCAACGACTGAGTAGCAGGCTTTTTGGCTATCCTTACCTAGTTAAATTACCATCCAGGATTAATGCCAAGAGCTTGTACGATGTACTAAGCAGGATCGTGCCTCAAGAGGCAAAATACACTGTACATTTTGTCGATGGACAGGTTAGTTTATAAATAATAAATAATTAAATATAGATATATAATTATACAAAATTAATAATGATAAATTTTAATTGATTATCGTGTTTAGGGTCAACACTGCTCACGTTGCATCTATACCCAACATTGCACCGGGTGTAGATTACCTGATACTGGCATAATAGGATTACAGAATAAGGATACTCTAGCGGTTGTTTATTCCGACTTTATTCCAACGGTTGCGCAACCTATTGATCATATCAGCGTAAATAAGCAACGACCACACCATCCGCTCTCACTATACGACTGTTTACAAGCATTTAGTCAAAGGTAAAATTGTATTTCGTATTTTCAAATTTTATTTAACTGTAAATTAAATTATTTAACTTTAAATACATAAAATGTAGCAATGTAATGTAAGTAAATCATATTTTGATTTCAGCGAAACATTAGATGAACATAATCCCTGGTTTTGTCCAAAATGCAAAAGAAACCAATGTGCCACAAAGACTCTTACAGTTCATAGATATCCGAAATTCCTAATAGTTTATCTTAAAAGGTATTTTTCGTTTTTCATTATTTTGTATTTTATTATTTTTAGATAATATATATAAAAAGTTTATAAATATTTATTCTCTGTATTTTTTCGCAGATTCGTGTTTTACGAATGTGTAAGCATGAAGCTTGATGAAAAAGTTACATTTCCACTTGTTGATCTTAATGTTGGACGACATTTATATGATTTGTATGCATGTGTTTGTCACTTTGGAGGCAAGTATTTCATTTATCAATAATTAAAATTAAAGGTTATTTTTTGAAGTTTTAAATATTTTAAATACTGGAAATTTTTTCAAGTAAAACAACTCTAGACAGAAAAAAACTTCTTTTACCCGATTATTTTATATTTGTAAAGTACTTTCTTGAAATATCAATAATATTGATACTTATTTTGGTGGTTTCTGCAGGAGTATCTGCAGGTCATTATACAGCGTATGCAAAAAATCCACAAACTGATGTGTGGCATTATTACAATGACGAAACTACGAGTAAGCAAAAGCCTCAGGAAGAAGACTTCAGCAATGCCTATATCCTGTTTTACAGTCGACAAGAGAATAATATGAAGTCGTGTAATATATAGACAACAAGTTTATCGTCGAATAATTGTTCGTCGATGGATTTTAATCTCGATTTTTTATTAATAATTATTTTTCATTATGAACAAATGAAATGTGTTTTGGAAGAGCAGTCTTCAAGTATATGGCTGTGTGTTGATGCACCGTGATAGTTGTTTTATAATTAATTTGTTTCATTTCTTTTCTTCTTTCTTTGTCGTGGGATTTTTTTATATTTTAATGAAAATAATATAAAAAATCTTAATTTAACAAATTATCTAATAGAATTCTAAATAAACAATTTGAATTAAAATTAATAGCAGTTCAAATTTAACTGCAAAATGATTAAGAAAATTTAATAATTTTTATTTAAATTAATTATATTGTTTTTATAGTGTAAAATAAATAATATATAATATATATGGAAAAAATTTTATATATTTTTTATATAATTTTTGCTGTAAATTAAGTGCAAGTAATGCCAAAATAATTTTTCAATCAATTTCCTTTAAAAATCATCTTGAATATATTGTTTATTACAAATATAAATGTTTACTGTTAGAAGTTCCTACTCAAGCTGAGTTTTTAATTTATTACTTATAAATTATAATAAATAATGTTCAATTAACTTATGAAAAATTGATTTTTTTCATTCTTACTTTTGTTAATGATTTTGCCTGTTTTACAATTTCTCTACTTACAATATGTAATTTAATATTTCTCTTTGTAAATAATATAATAGTATTAATATTTTTGATTCTGAAATAATATACATTTAACTATAATGTTGCTTCCATTTAGGATTAAGAATATTTTTTAACACGTAATTATATTTAATACATGTTTTTAATTATGAGATAATTGATCACGGTGAAATATATTGCTGACAAGACATTTTGTATTTATTAGAAGAAAAAAAATTCAACAAACTAACAAGTAGTCATACCGAGATATTGTTATTAAGTTATTTATTATATTAAGTTTATACCAATATACGTTGTAAGCATTTTATGATTAATTGTTTGTCAGCAGTTTGTTGATCATTAAAAAAAAGTAAACAAACAAAAAAAAGCAAACAAAAAAGAAAAAAAAGAGAAAAAACGAATCACTCAAATAGTTTCAAATTAAATTCTCATTAATAAATTACTTGTACAAAATACACCATAATAATTATTTTGCTTTTAAGTTAAACATATATATAAATTACAAAATTAATTTTTGTAATATATTTGATAAGTTATTGTAAAAAGTTACACTCTGTTGTTTTTAATATAATACAGTAGGAAAACAAGGTTGAATTTGAGATGAAATTGCAACCATGAAAGATTAAAATGCTCAATTATGATCAGTAATTGAGGACTAACAGTGGATGTTCATTGCATTGCAAAAAAAGTCAGTAAATATTGTCTCAACATATTCTTGTTTTCCTTGGTGATGAGGAAGTTAGGTCATCTTCCATACGTCGTTGATCATTTTGTATGAAGATGGGGGATATGTAACGATATTGACCATACTTTTGTATGTATGTATATATTTTACGCGAACATAAAGACGCCCTGTATGTTTTGAATGAATGTATCATTTTGACGATGTACGTGAATTGTACACATATAGAAAAACATTGAATCGGTGTTATTGGAAAGGAAATTGTAATAGTCAAAAATAAGTCAAATCAGAAAAGTCCAAGTCGCTACGCGAGGCAAACCAGTGAGTGATTAGTCTATAATCAAACTAATCATCAAAAAGAAATATAAAGAAAAACAAGTATAAAATATCACAATTACTGGATGCAATGGTATTTATTTTTAGTCGGGGTTTGTATATAAAATTACAAGTTCTGATTGGATACATGGACATATGGAGTTTTCTCATCTTATGTTAAAAAGCACCGATATTTTGTTTTGTCAACGTCGTTGTAAAGAATCTTCTCATTAAGATCGGAGTGTCCCGAATCAGCATAGCGAGCGAACTTGGATTATTACGAATTTGGACGAATCAGATCGTACATTTATATTCACGCGATATTATCACTTAACGAATTTTGAAATAAAGTCGACATTATTTTCGATTAATGTGAATAAAAAGAGAGTTTGATTAAAACAAAATATAAAGAAATAAAACGCAAAAGAATATAAATTTATGTATTTTTGAATGACGAATCTTGTGTTTGGCATGACGAGTGGTACTTTCTGTTAAATAACTTGAATAGCGAATTTGATTACATTTATTTAAGTAAAAAAGATAAAACGATAAATCGTATCAGTTTATTTACTTTTCGAGTAGAAATCTCATATAAAAAATTTACATAATAAATAAAATTATGTGTATGCATTTTGGGAACTAAGAGTTGTAATGTAATTTAAGTTAAACATCATTTCATTTTCACAAGTCACATCAATTGTTTAAAAAGAACAGAAAAGTGTTGTAATTATAATAATCCATAATTATCCTACACTAAAAATAAACACAAAGCTTTATGGCTTTGATAATCAAGGTGTGAAAGTCTGTATTAAAATATTTATAAAATGAATAGTTTTTGTTGAAATTTGACGATTTTAAATTAAATTAATACTTCATTAAAAAAGAAATACCCAATGATGATAACGGCAGCGTCAATCTAGCAGTAGGGGTGTACGAACGAGGCACTTGTTGGCTGAACTTTTCACCTCGGGAAGGTCTGAGGAAAGGTCCGAGAACGTTCCTAGCAGGACGGCACCGTAATGGTGCGCGTGAGAACCAGAAATAGCTCGACATTGCCAGAAGCTGGTGACGTTTCATTGCTGAAACTGAAGTGGCAATTAGTTGAGTTGGAATCTCATGTGACCAGCATTTTTAGTCCAATCTGCAAGGCGAGTTCTTCTGACTTGCAACTCAATTCAGACTAATCTGATGCTGCCGAATACTGAGGGTTTAATTTTTTTTAATTCTATGTAAATTGAAATTAGAGAAATATATTTACTGTGTTTTCTGATGTTGGAAACTCATCGAACAAGATGAGTTTAAAGAATTTCAGTAAAGTTTTAGTTTTAATATTATTTTTAATTTTTAGAAAAATATTTAACAAATATTGGCTGAATGACATTTTTTAAATGATTATCTTATTTTTTCAGATTATTCCAGTAATTTTGCCAAATTTTTAAGACTTTTCTTAAATTAATGAAAAAATTGTAGCTTTTTTAATAAATTGTCAGTAAATTTAAAATTAATTTTTTTAATGCAACGTTTCAAAATGTATATACATTGTGATTTTTAAATACAAAATCAATATATGTTTGCTGAAATGAGTCATTTATTTTAGTTCTTACGTCTAATTTGCTAATTCTCTCTTCCACTAATCGATTCATCACTAGCTCCATCCTTTTTGCTCTTATTCGGCTGAAGAATCATTTTTTTTGACCCGAGGGTAAATTTATCCTTATTTTTTTATGGAAATCTAATAAAGTTAGAAAGTGATGGCTATATTTCCGGGTCAAAAAGTGGTTACTCTAATGGTAGTATGGGAACGATGCATTATAGCCACATCATCACCATATATCTCATGTTTCATCTATGTACCTCCTATAGTTTGTCATTTTCAATTTATACTTTGCAGTCTTTTAAACACGATATAACATAATCCAATATTTCATCAAATATTAAAATATTTTTAATGAAGAACAAATTATTTGTATTTATTCATTGTTTATACATGATCATTTATCTTATATTATTTCGTATATTAATGAATTTCTTTGTTTAAAGTCGACCGTGATATTGCATTACTCATCAGGGACAGCAGATCCACGAATACAGGCACAAGAACATATTTTCCAGCAGTAGTTTTACTGAAGAATGTCTAAAAGCCCTTATCGTCGTGATATGTCTGCGGTAGAAGCATGTCATCTTGTTAAATACAGCGCTCCAAGCAGTACAATTCCCAGCAGGCGTAACCCATCTATCTGTACTGTCCTGACCAATATGAATAGAATGATCTTACTGTTTAGTAACAATTCATCTTTTTATGTACCGACAATTATATATTATCATGTCAATGCCACCGTCATATCCATAGCTCTCTGACGATAAAGTATCATTGAACATTCATTTTTCATCTAAAGTTAATCATACAAATATTCTCGAAATTTGTTCTTATCAAGTTTAACAAATTTGCATATAATATAACTAAGGAATAACATTTAAAGATAAAAAAATAAAAATTTTAAGTATGCATGAAAAACCTTTACGAATGTTTAATTAAATTGCAGATTATAATTCATTGGACATTTAAATATGACTAAATATAATTATACTGGAAAATGTCTTTAAAAAAGTCGTGTTACGATTCGGTAAGACGAATTGGAAAAGAGCTTGAAGAAAATCCAAAAAGTAGCTATAAGAAACTCAAACGTCAGACTTTAATTCAAAGCAAATAGTCTTATTGAATGCTCATTTTGCTTTCAGGTCAGTCAACAAACGACACCGTTTGCCTCGTGTTTTGATAAAATTTTATCTCAGCCACTATATCCGATGACGTCTCCTTCTCCTGTCGTCGCGCGCGCCTTCGTTGATGTCGCTGCACGGCGACATCCATTTTTCTCCGTTGACTCAGTGTTCATCTTACCTCACCCATCCAAACATCCCACGGTCTCACGCCGGGTAACATCGTTTATTTATTCAGTCGATCCTTCAAGATGACTGCGAAAGTATTACTTTCATGATAAAGCTTCGTACGTTTTTGCTGGATAGATACAAATAACGCTGCAGTTTTCAATTTTTTTTCTTTTTTTATGGTGTTAAGATATATTAGATTAGCAATGTTTCAAGAAACGTGATTTTAATCGATAAACCATTGGTAGATTAATTTACACTGTTTCAGAAAAAAGACCAGTTGTACCTAAAATAATGTAAATATTACCATAATTTTATATACAAAAAAATTATGTATGAAGGGCATTTTTTCGCGAGATGCATACAATGCTTTTTGTCACTCATGCATAAAAAGTGGCCATTTTCATACACCTTTCGAGAGCGCGAAGTGACTTTTATCACCCTGGGGCGAACAAGGGGCAAAGAATAAGCAGGCGCAAAAATGAACTTTGCGCCCGCTTGCTCGCCCTGGGGCGAAAAAAATCACTTTGCGCCCGTGAAAGATGTATTGAAAAGTAACCACTTTTTTTGCATTCGTAACAAAAAAATATGTTCGCATGATGGGCGCAAATGCAATTTCAGCGAGGTTAGTCGCGACGAAGCCTTAGGCATCTTCAGACGATCTTCGGCTTTGTCGCGACTAACCTCGTTAAAATCGCATGTTTTGCGCTCTACATACGAAAATAACTATTTCATACCATAGATTGGGACAGAAAAAGACTACTTTTGCGCCCGAAGTTAGTAAAGTGTTTTCCTGTCCTGATCGCAGGTATAAAAAAATTTATACCTTAAATATCTTGAAACTCTGAGGAGTTTCAGGATATTTAAAAAATTACTCTGATTTACATATATAATATAATAATAAGATATATAAATGTTGATAGAAAGTTAATAAAATCGGCCCTAAAATTATTACCCAAAAGGAATATTATCCTAGAAAATTCTGAAAGGCTGAAGTACGGGCCTGATTGGTCATCCATGATTATTATACCCAAACTGGCCTGCAATATGTATACTTAATTGGACCCCAACATGGATGTTGGGTCCAATGTGGAATGTTTCATAAAAGTATATTTTATGGCGATGGCTTCAATATTATGCGGTTGGGGGTCAACCAGAAATCCAGTTTAAGATATTCTTAACGCGTATACCCTTCCGTTACCCAGCGTCAATCTGGGGCCCAACTTCAAATGTAGGAAGCCCGATTTCAAATTTACTAAGGTAAAGATAATTACCTTAGTAAATTTTTACAATTTATATTGTCTTTAGTATAAATTCTCATAATATAGTTAACATAATATTTCATTTTAATGTTCATTTTACAATTCCACAAAAGTAGTACCAGAATATTCGCCATTAGATGAAAAATTGCAGCAGAAAGGAAGAAATGAGGCCAAACTCTGGTGATTAGTAACCTATATCCAATGGAAAAACAAAAGCTTGCTTATTTCCGCATTGATAATCTGTAGGCATGGTACGTAGGGCAAAAGTAACATTACAAGCTTCGTTGAACATACAATTTTCATTTTTCGCGGTCTTTTTGACAGTTGTAAAAAATACGAGTTTATTCATAAATGCGTAAAAATACCGAGTGATTGTTCCAATAAAAATGGAAATAATAAATAATGCAGATTTTCATATGCAGAAAAACATACCATTTATTTTTGTTTACATTATTTATTTTATATTATACATTACATTTAAATAGAATATTTATATGCAAAATAAATATAAATATTTTAATATAAATAAAAATATTAAGTTAGTTTACAGTATATATATAATATAATAATAAACGTTTAAAAAGTTGATTATTTGATGATTATTTGAGAGAAAAAATTGGTACCGGTATTCTTGAAAAATAAATCAAGCGTGAACTGTGTGGAAAACCACGTGATCGGCAGGTGGGATTTACTCAAATCCAAAAGGCCGCAGCGTGCTACTATTACAACCAAGAGCAATAAGAAGACGCAGCTCTTTCGTGATACATTACACACCTGCCTATTCCAGTACTGTGTCACGTTCAAAGGGTATTTTCATTTTAACGAAATTACTATCAACTTATTCACAAATATTTAACAAAATTTGACGTCCTCGTTTTAACGTAGAATAATCATATTTATTATTTTTATCAAAAATTTCAAATAAAAAATAAAATTAAAAAAAAATCCGATGATTGTTTTAAAAAAGTTGATTTTTAAATTGAGAATTACACATTTTTTAAGTAGAATTTTTAATAATTTATTTTAATTATGTTGTAAATGAAGTCAGAATTGTAATTATTTTATCGGAAAAAAACTGGAATAATAATTTGTTTACCTTGAAAGATGTATTTGGGGATAATTTTATCCAGGAAGTAATTTTGCGTTACTAGAATATGCGTCTTAAGACAGTTTGCGGTTTTGAAATGCGGTATAATACGAAGGCTTAACTAATTATGAGGAGGCACGAGAGTTTGTATTTTAAGGTGACCCCCGAAGGAGACAAGCCCTTCGAATCTGTTTGGAATATACGCTTGGCTGCTAAAATCGATGGTCGGGCCCAGCGCGTGCCATCTGCCGACCTGTTCTACAGGTCCGGTTTCCGCAAGTCGCGTGTATCGGTGTGTGCGTTTGAATATATGTGTATATAGAAAGCCGCAGAAAAAAAAATTCATCAGAACGACCTTTTAAAACTACTTTGGAAATCTCAGCCAGCTGCCTCTACTTCAAAACTCCTTGATGCTCTTTTTATTGAGCAATTGACGCTAAATTTTGTCTACACTCTTATAAGAAATTTATTATTTTGTTCCGATTATTAAAAATCGATTATATTCCTGATTCATCATATTATTTATTTTCTTATAGAAAAAAAAATTTCAGACATTTATAAATTTTATTTAACAATTTCACAAAATCTAGGAAACTAAAAAAGTTTGAAAAAAAAAAAAAAAAAAAAAAAAAAAAAAAACGAAGACTTCTTTTCTGAGTTGAACAGCTTTTTCTATATAAGAT
This sequence comes from Gryon sp. ZL-2020, assembly GCA_022817425.1. NCBI lineage: Eukaryota > Metazoa > Arthropoda > Insecta > Hymenoptera > Scelionidae > Gryon > Gryon sp. ZL-2020. The sequence continues at coordinate 15,364 of JABFPJ010000946.1, read as the reverse complement.
ATTTTCAAAGTTTTCAAACTTTATGATATAAGTATATCAGTGTTTAAGAAAGTATAGAAATTGAGACTTTTATAATAAATATATAGTTTTTTAACTTTATTTTTTTTGTAGCTTTTATTCTTGGACTTATTTTACGGGTTATCAGATAATTTTTTCGCATGAAAAGGCTTTGTAATAAGAGAAATAATTTTACCGAGTGTATAAAGATATTCTGTGCTGACTTTGATATAAGTCACGTGATTATAATATAATGCTTATTGTATTTTTTCTTATCCTTTGATTATCATTCTAAGCGTATTATCATGGGAAATACGAGGACAATTCGCAGAAGAGAGAAAGAGAGTTCTCGATGATCCCCGAGGGTGAAATTAATTTTTATGAATTTTGTTATGCAACACAACAATCGATAAAACAGAACATTGAATATTAATGAAATATAGTTTTTGGACTTGTTATGAGTGTAATTAAAATTCTCAAAGGCCATATTTCAACTGCATTTTATTTATGAACATTTAAATATTAATTTTCAGTTGATAATATCAGAACATTGCCATATTTTTATTTATTATATTGTTATTATATTGTTATTTGAACAAATAAGTCATTAAGGAAATTCTTTGTATAATTTTCAATAGAATTTCATGGTTGAATAGGGAAGGGCGTTGTCCAATAGATTTTTAATATAAGGATTATTAATTAACAAAACAAAGAAAAAATGTATGAAGGGAAAAGGGAAACATAAATTTCATCGATATGTCGGAACGACATTTTTGAGTAATGGAAAAAGAATGTATACGTCAGTAAAATGTTGCGAAAAGTGTATGTCACGCTTAATTAATCATGAACAATCCAACCGAACCAATAGCAGTAAAAGTAAACTTTAGACGGCATATCGAGCCTCTGGGGTTGAACAAGCTAACTTTCTTCTTGTAGCGTCTTTTTCGTCAAAATTCTTTTAACACTGAGTACACGGAGAAAAGCGATTTTTTGTGAATTCGGTTAGGGCAATTAAATTTAGAGTAATTAGTCATTCAAGTACGCAGAGAAAGGTCTAGTAATGTTTAAAAAAAGGTAAAGTTGATTTCTATCGAGGTATAACTTTTTTATATTATGATTATAATTAGAATAAGAAAAAGAAACTATATTTTGAAGTCGCTTAGAGACAAGCTGGCAACGGGCTGCACTATTTTATAAGTGACGGCTGTAAAGGCGCAGCCGTCCTGTGCAAAACAGCCAAGCCCTGCAGGAGTTTATAGATGATTTCGAGTTGCAACTGCAATATCTTCTAATGTTGCAGGTTTCAACAAGAACTTCGTTAGTATTAGAATATTGATCGAGCTGATAAACTTTACCGTGGTTATTTCGTCATTATTTTAAGATTAAGATCCATAAATGTTTTTTCCTGATCCCTTATATATTATGTCCTGATTCTTATTCTTATAATCTATATATTTACATATAATTTCAGAATCAACTACATTGGTGAGATCGTTAAAGATGTCCAAATCAAGGAACGATTTGAAAAAATACAATTTTGTTCGAACAAGATTCTTCAATGTGTCATTTTTCAAATTTAATGAAATGAAGTGATTACAGATGGGTAAGTAGTTTTTATTCTGACTAATTCTTATTATCCTAATTAATAAATTTGACGTCCTGTCTGAAGTTAGTATAGAGTACCAGCTATAAAAGTCAATCATAAAGTTTGACTATTATATAAAACATTCACAAAAAAGTCAACATTTCATGAACTTAAAAAAAATGTATGAAAAAGTTGAACATTTATAAAAAATAGAAAAAATCATGAAAAAGTGAAATGAAAATTTAAAAAATGTATGTAACAATATTAGATGAAAAATTCAATTAAAATTGTTGTCAGTTTATTTTGGTTAAAATTTCAGATAACTGACTCAGGTAAGTACTTAACTTAAACCACTCTTTTTTTACGAATTAAAAGGCTAATCCATAATCTTGGACCTAATACTAAAAAAACGATTATTTGCTATAATGAGAAACAAATAAGTGATTGTGCAAAGGTTAATGGCGAGGGATTAGCATAAATGAAAGAGGCGTTGTGTGCTTTCATTTGCTGTGAGGGACAGCGTTGTTATTTCAATCGATCACTTGGAGAAACAAGTTTAGATTTGAAAATACAATGCAGAGACTAAAGCAATCTGAATATCCGATGAAGAGTATAGAAGTGGCGCTAATTTTGTCTCGCATAGAGCGTAAACTTCAAATTCGGCTGATATATTTAATGTTGATTAGGTTTAATGAACCCATCTGGACGATTGTTTTAGCGGGTTTTTATTGACCTTAATAAGGATCGAGTGTCACTTTTTTGAGTTATCCTATTTGCACTTCAGTTTATGCCCGTTATTCCACTGGCTGCGGTCACAGGCGGCAATCGTAGCAGCTGAATGTTTAGCAAATATTTCATAACACATTTTCCTCATAAATTAATTAAATATTTGCAATATGTTGTGAAGATTTATAAAAAATATATAAAGTTACTTAAGTTGATATCAAATTACGGAATCGGTTTATGCAAAATTAGTATTTTTACTCCATTTTTTTTAACTTTAAACGTTTCAATATTAATCTTTCCGAAATTTGATTTCAGTTTATCAGTTATAAACAGTAATTAGTATTTTTTTAGCCAATTGTATTATCTGATTAACGCGTTTGCGCCTGCGCATTATTCCTTGCGACGAAAGCAAGTCCAAACCCGGAAGCTGGGTCTCGCAATGCCCAAGAGAATTAAGATACGTTTCTGTAAAATTTACACAAAAATGCATACAATTTTATATATATCGGTAAAATTTTAAAATCCTTATATCTTAATTCGATTCCATCTCATTTTTATCTCCATACCCAATTACGAAATTGAATTCATTCGGTCGCAAAGAATAAAATTATCCAAATAGAAATTCCGCAATCTATACTTTACAACGAAATGGCATTTTCTTCTAAATTTTGGGTTCAAAAGTCACGCAGCCAATTCTTTCTTATTGTTTAGTGAAATGAAAAAGTAAATCCAGAACGGATTTTAAAATTGAAATGAAAGGAAGTAAGAGGAGAGAAAAAAGAGAAGAGTTGTGATCGAAAATGCGTTGATATGTTCGGTTTCTTTCGGGGATTGAGAATCTCTGTGCGAGTGGACCAGCGGTGTCGGCGATCACAAAGTACATATATTACGGGGGTCGCCCCGCGTTGCGTCTCCCGCCGTCCCGTCGTTCGCATACAGATAACGTTACACGCTGGAGTTGGAAATGGAGTGGGTGGCTAAGAGCGCGCGTACGATTGCCACGGTGGGGATGCACGGCGCATGCCCGAATCCATGCTTCCGTCCGCAGAGCGAGCGTGGCTGTCCGCTGAGGCGCGTCACACGTTTTCTCTCTCTCGTTTTTATCTCATCCGCGCTCTTTACGCGCTCACACGAATAAACACTAAGTATCAGGGGGAAAAAACAGAAGAAACAATACAACAATTATAGATCAAAATTTGAGTCTTATTCAAAAATGTTCATTCTTCAAGTTTGAGTTAAATCATTCAATTGCAGATCTCGATTGAATGTATGTTAGTGAAAGCACACAGACGAAATGAAACTGTGTATCTGAACGGTTTGATTACACTTGTAATCGATATTAAAGATTAGTCAATAAGTTCGCGCTGGATCGCAAGTGTGTGATAAGTTTGGCTCGATTATCCGCGGGGATTCGCGTGATCGATTCAGCTGTCGCGAAGCTTCATCCGCAACTTTGACCTCGACCAAAGGAAGGAAGGAAGGAAGGAAGCCACCAAGACTTGACACAGACTCTCTCCAAAGTGCTCTCGGAAAAAAAGATTGCGAATGCTCGAATTTGCGCGAACGCTCCAGTCTGGACACATGGCGCGCAATTTCGTCATTTATCCTTAGAGTTCGCCGAGAACTGGTTATGCTGATCGATTAACAAGTGTGTAGGATCTTATGTGTTTATGAACTTGCACTTTGACCTTGAACAGGTTTCTGTCACAATTGGGTAAGCTTGTTTTACTTGTTCTAATAAAATGTCCATCAAAAGCATTGTACATTTTTAAAGATTAATCTTGTCTTATATGAAATCATAAAGTGAAGGAAGTTTGTTGAACAAAAAGTCTGGGAAAAAACATCTTTCATTCACATAAAAGTCACTGAGTCACACGCAAGAGGGAAGAAAGAAAGCTTTCGTCGCAAGGATGCCGAGAGCTTGTGAAGAGCTTGGGACAGTTTTGAGTGTCCGCTTGACAGATTTAAATGTGTTTCAATTAGCTTGTGTCAAATTAAACAACGATGACAAACTCGTAGGTGTATGTTTTTGAACAAACAACTTGTTATTGCAGTTAGAATGTAGCACGAATGGGGAATAATTAACTGTCCTATTAATTAGAACAGAGGCGCGATATTTTGTAGTCAAATATTGACCGGAAATTTGATTGTCGTAAATGTAATAGAGAGCATTAGATGCGCCATATACGCACCCATCCCCATTGTATTTTGGACGCGCCCATTCAAGTGTTAAACTTGGAATCCTTCCTTCGGCTTCGGTGACCAATACAGTCTTTTTTATTGTATGCGTTTTGGTATATGGATAGACATTGCAAATTGAATATGATCGCAGATAGTAGAATGTGTCAGTTATTCATACAACTTTGATATATGGAATGGAGTTTGCATTGTAAAATAATTCTTCAGATTTATGTCTACAATAAGGAACTATGATTCCATAAATCATCAAATGCACGAATCCCAATTCTTGTTAATATGTTAATAATTAAGGAAACTTTGACTATTTGGCAAATCGTTTTTAGAACATTTTTCATTCATCCGTTTTTCAAAGTATAAATAAATAATTCAAGGAAACTGAACTTGAATCTTTGAAATTCGTACGATCCGTAGTAATAAACAAACATTGATGATCAAACAACGGCATATGAATAAGATGAAAGTGAATATTAATTTGATTAATGAATAAAGTAAGAAACGTTAAAATAAAAAAGTCGCAAACTCTATTTAACATTTAATTCTGTTAAATTTGCGTATAAAAGTTGCTGCTCATCCAATGTTGCGATTAATTATAATCACATTATCTGTAAAGCTATTAATTATTTTTGCCTGCAAATTCCCGCGAATAATTGGATAACAGAGATAGTGTGCAGTAAACAGTACCAAACGGCTACATATGCGCCTAAGGCAGAAACACCCTAATATTCGAGTTTGCCGACAACTTTCGTAGTTTACAACTTCACTATTGTGTCAGACATTAATAAATATTATCGTACATTTTATCATGCAAGAAACTTCGTCATTAACCATTCTTAAACGGTTAAAATAAAACGTATATCTCATAACTTCAAAACTTTTCGTTCGAGAAATAAAGTGTATACTCGATTTAACTTTGTGTTAAGAATATTTTTCATTTATAATCAGATGATTTAACATTTCATTAGTAATTGTAACGTTTTTTACAATTCCTTTTATCCATATTTAACGAGAAGTGAACATTTCACCTGAATTTTTAGGATGTTTGTGTTTCTACGTTTTTTTTCTACTTTTAATATTATGCTAGAAATATGAACACGTTTTTTCAGTTTGATATCCTAACACGAAATGTTCTTTTTCTTTTTTTAATATATTCATCTCAAGGCACATTCTGCCAACTCTGTGTCCACCGAAAAATAATTTGTCCGCGGCCCTTATATACTTTTAGGTTTGCATGCGTAAATCCTTTGCTGGCAAATAGCGAATGGGTGGACTTGGAGTTATTCATTTCAATAAAGAGGCTTTTTTTTTACCCCTTAAGCGTTCTCGAGAACTCAGCATGCTAGTCTTGTGCATCAAAAGCTTCGCTCGCTAAATCCTGCCTAGTTTGCTAGAACTTTTATATATCGCAAAATGGTCTTTTCTTGTAAAAATGACTTCTCAATTTTTAATATATGATATTAATCACAAGTGAACATACAGTATTAAAAGCAAAATCTTTTCTATATTAAAAGAGATTCAAATTCCAACTCAACTACGAAATTTTGTTCAACAATTATTTAGACAGATCAGACTTTATATATATATATATATATATAAGACGATGGATCGAACGAACATAATATAAATTCAGATTTTATAAATGGAAATATCCACTTAATATGTTGAGAAATGGATATCGAGTTTGCTCAAGTGGAATCAGTTGAAAAGAATGTAAATATTATTATTCGACAGAACGAAAATCAATTTGCACGAAATGGATTTCCGATTCTTGATAATCAAATAAACTAAACAAAATCAATAATATTCTCCAAATTGTCTACTTTGACACAAATGTCAATTTAGCTTCACTTGGAATCTTGCTATCTATAATTCGTGCGAATTACAAACTTTATTCAATTACATTTTTTATTCCGTCTAAATACAGAAATGGGATTATTTTATCAAACATATATATATAGCTATATTGAGAAGTAATTCGTTCGTTATTTATGTAAAAGGCCAAGCTTTTATGACTGGCGAATTCTTCAAACAAGTGTCTCGTCTGCGCGAGACAATCTCAATCTTCATTATTATTATTCTTAAAACAGCGGGGACAAATTTATATATCGAATAAAATATCCGCGTCTCTTGTCTTCGTGGTTGACTCTCCGTCTCATTTTTGTTTCATTTGCTTTTATCTATAGAAACATTTCTCCTTCTATGTACCTGAGTAGTAAAACGTAACATCGTCTTTGCATCCGAATTCTCGCACATTTACGCTACTTTCTGCATTAGTGTGATGGATGGAAAGACTTGAAGCACTCGATATCTTTGTTGGCACAAGAAACGCATTAATCTCGTGTTTTATTCAACGTCTCGTGATTTTCGCCCTGCTTCTACAAAATTCAGCTACTTTTTCTAAACGTCCCAGTTGTGCTAATAAACATTTCTCTGATGACTTAAAAGATTCAGTTAAGTCAGCTAAATAGTTTAGTTATTTCAGCTGAATATATTTTCTTAACATCGTTTAACTTTAGTTCATTGAACTATAAAATGAAGTTGAATTAAATTATTATTTCGATGATTACTTACAATATTTAGTACTTGCGTTAAATTGTCATTAAAATTGATATTCAAATGATATATGAATAAAGGAAATGCATTTACAATATACATTATACAAAATGCGTTGACGATAAGTAATGTAATTTTGGAAATGTAGGTACAAAATTGATGAGTTTTGCCAGATTCATAGCGTCACATGTGGATTCAATTGCATTTCGGATCACGTTCAAGGTCAGCTTGGAACATCACATCTGTCGCATAATATTTGAGTAATCACTTTCATTATCGTGCAAGATTATTCATGCGCCATGGCATTGTGGGTGGTCACGGAAGTCGAGCCATCAAATTCTTTGAAGTCACTGCAAAAGTATATACATGCACTTGCAAAATACTTATTATAACTAAAATCATTACACTGACAAAAATGTAAATCACATCAACGAAACACAAACAATTTGAAAGATTATTTTAATATTGATTTTGCTATTCATTTTTTTTGGCGATATAAAAATGTGCGCGATTTAAATATTTTCACCATTGAAAAAAAGGTAAAAGAAGTATGAAAAAAGGGAGTTAACGATGATCGGGCAAGTCAATTTAAAGGTGGCAATTATTAGTTGTTGTTCGTAGCTTGTAGCGATCAGATAATGCTTTGTACACGTGAAATCATGAAGGCGGTTAAGTTCTCTCGCACGCAAGACGCGCGAAATGTATTATGCGAGGCACGACGAGTAGCTATGCTGTGTGTGCTGATGCTTGTAATGTGCGCGCGAGGCTTCATAGACCCCGGCACTTTGCGTGGCGTATCAACACAATCGCCGCGAATTACTTTCATGAATTCCACAGTCATTGCACATTACATTCTCGATCGACGACGATTAACGACGTTTTTGGCGGCGCGAATTCATACCAATGACATTTTGTATGTCTACAAATAGATTAGAGTTCAGTAGACCCTTTTATCCTTATCTACAATTAAAAGTAACACCATTTGCACCTTCAATCTATTAATAATAATAATATTAATTTAATTTGTAACTGAAGCTCATAAGTTTGATCATAAAAAAGTTTTCCTTGAATTCTGCATGTTCCTTTGTAAGATAAAAATGTTCATACGTTCATACAAAATGTACAAAGGAAATGTGGTATTTTCTTTCTTTTTACTTCCGTCCATTGAAATGATTCTTTGACAAATCAGCCCTTGTCCATTATATCGGATTTCTTCGAGCACATTAATTTCACTTCCGTATCCTAACTGAATAGGTAGCCTTAAAAAAAAAGAAACCAAATCGAATGCAGAAAGAATCGAGAGGTACCAGCCATGATCACCAGTTGCCGCAAAATAATTCGTGTGTGCAACTGAAAAGTAGTATAATTAAAAACGAAGGAACATTTGACCGGAAAGAGTACATTACCATGGCTATTAATTTCACTTTTTTCTATAAATTGTTCCATTATTAAGTATAATTAAAGTCCTTTAGTCTGCAGAGGATATCTATTTATCTCAAACAAAATCGGATTTGTCATGAAAAGAAATGCATTTGGCAGTAGTAAATTTAAATAAAGTTATGTAATTTAGAAGAGTATAGAAGATTCATCAGTTTTGATCAGACTGAGTGTAATTGACTTTTTTGCTTATCAGACAATTAGATTGACAAAAAAAGGTGCAAGCGCATAATTCAAATGAATGAAATTGAGGCAGAGTGCAAAAGAGTCGTGCAAATTCATTTCGTGTCTCAGCACGTCTACCAAAATTTGCCGGCTAATACGACAGGTGAAAAATAGAACAATGAGACAACTTGCTTAACGTGAATTTAACAGAGTAATTCAAGTTTTGGGAAAAGTCGTCTGTTTTCTTGAACTTTATGTATTGTATATTGAACGTAACACACACACAAAGACAGATAAATACACCTAAAAAGAAACCGCTAACAAATTTCATTACAGCACGCATCAAAAGGGTGCGATATAACAAAACAAAGTAAATAAAAGAAAAGGAGACAAGGAAATAAGATTAAATGAGAACTAAAATAAATTAATGAAATGTTTCTCGTCTGAAATGACTGATTTTAATTTTAAATTACTTGAATGATCGATGTCATTCAAAGACTTTAACGCATCTTAATTACGTGATCAAACTGTATGACTTTTTGCAACTGCATTTGACTATCAGAAATATGTACGGTTTATACATACAGATCACACAATGAATATAACTTATATGCACATAGATATGTATATATATACACGCATAAATGTACACATTCAGACATTTGTATTATGTAAGATAGCGGAAGGGTCGGATCTATATTTCTGTCGGCTGCTATGCACGTGGCCCCAAGTACCGCAATCGTATTATAATGCAAAAAGGGTGGGGATATAAAAAGGAGGAGGGGATGAAGAAAAAAGGAAGTCCTTTCTTTCAAGCTTTTACACTGCTGAGCACTCGTAAAATCGATATTAAACAGCACAAGTATTCTTACACTGATTAAAAGTCCACCTTTTAATTATATGCTGTTTGCCAAAATTTTCGTGAATTATATTGTAGAATAAACAAAAGAAAAACAGCCAAGCAACAAGTTTCAGCTAAATGCGTTTTAGTTTTTGCAATTTTATTTGACTATCAACTTTTTTATGACAAATCAATAACTTGTTTAGTTGAATAACTATTTCTTTGTATCTACTTCAAAATGAAATACTTGTAATTGAGTTTTAATGAAGTAGGAGAAAAAAGTTGTAGGATAAAATTGTTTAAAACAAAAAGTATAAGCATCCGGAAAAAAGTGGCGTATTGAGTATTTTAGTGATGGTGCTGGTTTGCTTTCTTGAAGAAGCTTAAAAGAGGAATCCATTATGGAGTTATGCCACCGATGCCACTTGTGATGACTTGAAGCAGGTTGTATGTATACTTTAAACATAATGAATTCGTTCAATTCTCGTGCCTTAAAACATAAACAACAAAGGCGCAATTTGGTTGCATAATTAGTTTGTCAAAGTCAATGGATTGTGTTTTTAGGTTGAAACAGTCAAATGAAGTCATCATCATACATTTAAGACACAAAGTTACAAATTATTTGATTATTAAACATTTTTGAAGAAACGATGTGAATATTTAATGAAGAAAATAACATTGATTTTTTACTTGATATTATTTGTAATCAAACATTTTCTTTAGTGTCTGAAATGCTTTTTGCACTAAACAATCGCTACTTTGTACAAAGTTGTATGAAATAAGTAAAATGTGCATTGTAATAGAAAATTGATTGAGCAATATGCATGTTTTACAAGAATGTACTATCAAAGCGAAGTGTTATACGATTTGCAACATTGTAATACTCCGTGTTCCGAAATAATATATTATTTGCACACAAAAGCGGTTTTACAAGAATCGACGTATATAATATAATTTCGGAAATCTCTATATTGTGTATGTGAATATAGATGAAAATTGCCGGCTGAAACATTGTTTCGTAACAAAGTGTAGAGCTCGACTTATTCAAGCGTCGAGCGAAATTGGCAATTTGATTGCCGGTCGTTTAAAGATAGTAAGTTCCAAGTAGCACGAAAATCGACCAGCAAGACGAGGCCTTTTGCGTGCCAATTCATCGATGGACCCATTGTCCATCTGCGGTGATTGACACTCGTCAAGACCCGTAATCCCCCGAACAACAAGGAATCCAAAACGAGTGGCCGATTTTTTTTTCACGCACACAACACTGCAACAATGTATACGCGTCTGATAAGAGCAGCTGCTTCGGTTACAGATCCACGCCTCTTCACTCCCTTTGCCTTTGTTCTTCCACTCTTTTTTCCTTTCTCTTCGCTCGTTTTCATCTTTTTTTTCTCTTTCTTTCTCTCCACTCCTCTATATTACCTCTTTCGACTTCTTACAATATAATTTGATGATGATAATCATCGATGCTATTAAGCTTGCGTGCAAATATTTAGGCACTTTGTTTTATTTAAATTTTGCGACTGGAATACGCACTTTATGGTTGCCTCTTTGTTGACACTTTTTGCAAGCGTTCGATTTGTCGGTACTTACGTGCAAAGAAAACAGATGTGAAGAACTCTTTTTTTTCTTCTTCTGCTTCTTCAAACAAGCTGCGAAGGATAGACTTGAGAGTCGGAGCATATGCTCAGGCAAATGGACGTTTCATTGTGCGCATCGTAAGATGGCTCACAGTTAAGTCTCTATGCAGATACATTGTATGATATATCGTTCTTTTACATGACCAAATAATACCTTTTCTACGGACAATTTGTCGTTCTTCAGATGCCATATTTAATGCTATTTTTTAATTTTTAAATAACTGTCTTTTACTTTTTATTGAATTTAAATTGAATTAACAAATGTCATACACAATCGTAAATGTTACATGTAAGATCGTAAAAATTACAATATGTGAAAACATGTTTAGTAAAATAAATCGCCAGTAACTTAACATAAAAAATTATTTGGTCATTTGAATAGCTCACATATAATACGCAATTAAATTTTCGCGTTAAACTTATCTGCAAGTTTACATACTTGTGAGTCAAGTAACGAGATCTGCTACTGCGAGTTATTTTCGTTTCGACCAGAACCCTTCGCTGGATAAATTTATCGCCACGACATCATCTACAGAAAGTTCGGTGCTATTGCGATATTGTTACTCCAGCATTTTAACGTGCAATAATTCAACAGCACAACTTTGAGAATATCCACGATATTCTTGCATCAAAAAATCCTCTTTCCATTGTCTTTGAATCATCTTTTGTATTTTAACTATGAATATTTTCATTGTAACACAAAGTATTTACTACAAAAATTGTTTTTAGGTAAAATTGCATATATTCAAAGAATAGTTACAATCGAAATGAATCAAAATTGGACAATGAATGCACAATAAGGGTCTAATCTGGGCCAGATTTGAGGAATGCACAAACGTTCCGCAATTTGCAGTTCAATTATGTAATTTCTATTTGGGATCGTTCAATAGTGAAAGCATTATTAATTGCTGTGATATATAGGAATATCATTTGATAGCGTTTCTCGATGTATTGGATATAGCGAAGGTATATGATTTTGCGAGTATTTGACAGAATGTTTTATGACCGCAACAATACGACCATCGGGGCTTTAGCAATTATAGAATTTTATTCATGACAAAATGCATCAAAGTTCACAACGCGTCGCTGTTTCGCGAAAGTCGTTAATGGGCGGTATTCGCGAAATTTGCACATGCATATTCATTAAATGCAATGAGCTTCAAGTTTTCCAGCATACAGTTGTCACCTGTTTGTGTCATTTGGATTCAAAATACTTGTGTTATTGTGCCATTATGTGTTTATTATGTTTATTGATGTTGTCAAGGAATATTTAATTACGTCATGTCAATTTTAACTTACAAAAAAGTTAATTTTGCAAGCCAAAAATAGCCACTTTTTATAAATAACAAAATTTATTTTATAAAAAGTAAAAAAAAATGTTTAACTTTTGAAAAATTAAAAACGTTTCTCTTGTTTATAAAAGAAAAAATTAAATATTCAAAAAAGTCACTCGTAAATTATATTTCAAGTAGTGGCATAGTATCGGCATATTGGACACGGTTTTTTGTATTAATATTTCTCTTTTTTAATATATGATTTTACTTAATTGATTCTTAATTGATTTTATTAAATTGTAAGTTATCTGTCATACCAAAATTCATTGGGTTTATATAAGGTATCTATTTGAGATAAAATGTTCACTGTTTCCAAACAATAAAAGTTATGCTTCAGTATGTAACAGTATCCAAACAAAACAGTAAACATTCAGTCGCGTCACCCTATTTTGTTTTAGTTACATTAGATGGAGTTCGATTGCAGTGTCTAACAGTAAATTTCCATTTGTTCTTTAGCTACGTGTAACTTTCGAAAAAAAATTAAATATGCACATTAGAAAAATAAATTGTCACGTTTTTAAATTTAGAAAATGTATATGTATATATATAGATATCTTAAAAGGCAATAACTTGTTCAACACCTAATCGGATTACAACTAAACTCATCTAAAATGACTGTGAACAAAAGTTGATTTCAGGGATTACACATGTTTTTGATAGGTGGGAACTTTTTTTCTGAAATTCTGGTTACGAATAATAGAGTATTAAATTTACTTAGTGAAAGCAACCAGGCGCGCCAATAATGAAATACGAGCCAGATCGAGCAGGCAGCTCATTCGAATAATAATTGGAAATTGCAGGATGTCGCCCTTTCATTCCACCCCGCCGCACTCATGCTCCCTTCAAATTCACACTTGCGGCCATACTCAATTATTAATTATAATGCGAGCACACCTAGGAGCCACTTCGTTTGGGCTTCATTCATCTTATTATCAGCTCGCACTCGTTTTCACTTTTTTTTTTATCTCAACATTAATTTTCTATCAATTCATTTAATCATTCAAATTGAAAACGTGTCATAGAGTAATGGGCTCTGGTTTCCGATATTTAACAGTGAAAATCTTATTTCTATCTCTGTCTTACACATTGTGTCGGAAACCGGACTAAAGTATCGAAAACTGGTACTTCTACCTTATGACTCACATTTTTATACTAAAGTTTGAACCATTCCATTTCGTTCAATGTAAGCATAATAATTATCTATCCTGTAATATAAATTTTCTTATTTTTGAAATTGTTTGTAATCATTTCTTTTGATATCAAAAATTGTGTTTGATTTTGAGCATCACGTGTGAAGACAATGTATGTTGCGGATCATTTCTGCCATTGTATATTTAAATGATAAACATTGGAAGATATTCGAGGGCACGTAGCGCATTATACACCGACGCTGGGAATATCTGAAATTTTTCAGCAGCATCGAAAATACGTCGTCAGACTTCGCATGCTTGCAAGACATATTATGTTCGCCGCCGTGAGCACGCGTTTCGGGCACTCAAGTGTATGTGGATGCACAAACACATGTTTACATTCTTCCGCGTTAAAATTTGTTAGCATCGCATTTTACTTTACCTTTTTTTATATACATTTTACATACACTTTCGTACAAATTACCGTCATTTGTGTAAATCAAATTATATCAACAAGGCAAATCAAATTTCACGCTAATTTGCATATTTTCTATGGTGATTATTAATTTTTTTTGTTATGTATACATTTTATTACATTATGAAATAATGAAAAAACAGGTGTCAGTGCTTAAAATTCGGCACGCAACTTGACGTTTAATCCAATGTAAGCTTTTGATCATTGGAAATTGCGTTATATTTTGGGTTAAATCAAATACTTGTACAACGCGTTAGCATTTATGTATGAGCTAAGATACATTCAGACACATCACATCAATATACGATTGCGAGAAGAAGTGGATTTCAATTCTGGCTTGAGGATTCGAGAAACTGCACCTGCTTTGCTATACAGGTATACACTAATGTTACCAACTGTTTCTCGGCCCTTTTCCTCGTCGTCTCGGCAAATTATGCGAACGCCGTTTCTCCCCAAAAGTCACGTCACTGTTTTGTGTTCGCGACTGCCGAATCCCTTATTACAGTTTGCTCAGGAATTGCACTCAGAGAAAGATTTAATTAAATTAACTAAAAAAAGGGTTTGTTACAAAAAGCTATAATAATATTCAACAAAATGTTATTATAAAAGTATAATATTATAAAAAAAAATCTGTGGTTTTGAAGAAAAACCAGTTAGGTGTATATAAAATCCGTATTTATATTTAACTGCGGTTTTTCCCGCAACACTATAAAAATAATAATAAAATGAATACATTTAGTTATTTATTGAGACGTTCTCTCAGTGTAATGTTTCGGTATTTTGAATATATTTTCAAGTATATTTTGGCTTTCAGTATTTGAACCTAAATTCTATATGTGATGACAAGTAATGCATAATATTCATTAGACAACCTATGATAATAAGTCGGGTTTTGCAATTTTAATTGCATAGCACTTATAAGGTTGCGCTAATGCATTTCCGAGTATGCGATTCTATGCTTCCGGTTCG
Organism: Gryon sp. ZL-2020; assembly: GCA_022817425.1. NCBI lineage: Eukaryota > Metazoa > Arthropoda > Insecta > Hymenoptera > Scelionidae > Gryon > Gryon sp. ZL-2020. The sequence continues at coordinate 316 of JABFPJ010000946.1, read as the reverse complement.
CAGGCTGCATCGTGATTAGACGAATGATTTATTGGTGAACGCCTATGTCGCTAAGCGACACGAACTTTATGGGTCTCGTAGTGGCTTTGACGACTACAAGCTGATAAATTATGCGAGCCCACACCACCATCGCTGCGCTGAGTCGTTTGCCAACTAGAACAGATTTTCGATATATCTTTTCATATTGCTGTAAAAAAAGTCGGCGTAAAATTCTTCTATATTACGCGCCAAACGAAGAATGTACGATCGTTTCGAGATCTGCTTTTGAATTCCTTTCGTTTTATTCTTTCACTTTTTTTGTAACTGCATACTTTTG
>JABFPJ010000945.1:0-30831 GCA_022817425.1 Gryon sp. ZL-2020 | reverse complement strand
AAAGTTCAAATAGTTCAATTATCATTTTCGAACAATTGTTTATATATTTTATCGTAGAAGTTGTTTTAATTATACGATTTAGTAATCAAATTGTATTAATCAAATACTTCTTGCACTTTTACATAAAAAATATTAGGAAATTTATTATAATAACGTAAATGTGTGAATGTTCAATTGACAAGCCTAATAAAAACAAATCATGAATAATTAAAAATATCTCTAAAAATAATAACTAAATAAAATACACATCATTATCAGTATCATAAAAAAATGTTTAAATATAAAAAATAAAATATTATTTTACTGATATCTCAAGTTGAGTACAATACTTTTTCTTTATGAGTAAAGTAAAACCAATTAGTTTTATTATATCAGTGAAGAGAACGTGCTAAATATGGCATCCCAAAATACATACGTATTTAATGTCATTTGGACCAAAAGGTCCAGAGATATAACATTTGCATGATGTGGTGACGCTGAGTCTGTTACGTTAAATAAAATTTTTGAAAAAATATTTAATAATTATTACACCGGACATTTAAAACACAACACAGTCCCATGTAAATATTACTATTTTATTTAATTCCATACAATTGTCATTTAATTACATAAAATTTGTTTGTTGTATAATTACAAAATTCATCATACTTCTTTCATCAAGCATAACGAAAACAATCAGCAAATACTTTTTAAAATTAGAATAAATTCTGGCAATGTTAAACAAGTTCTTTCGTCTTCGTAAATACTAATCATATACACTAAAGTTTACTGAATAATAAAAAAGGACCATTTCAGCGCACTTTTTTCCATTTATTTTTTTCAAAGTCGCATCATTATTTCAGTCCCATTTTTCAAATCAGTTTACAATCAATCTTTTTTTTAGTACCTACGTCATTGCAATAGCAATTGAATCAATTGTATAATCGTAAAAGAACCGTAATGAAAAAGTAATATGAGTCGCCAAGTTAAAATATCTACAATACTTGTCAACGAATATAAAATCACAAAATATACATACAGTTAGACGTATCGAATGTCGAGTGGCATTTTTTTCTTCTTTTTCTTATTTAGTTTCACATTTTGTGTACATTTAGGTGTTATGTAGATTTTAAGAGAGGGATAAATTTCACTATTTTATAATCGTCAAATTTTCAGCCAAAAGTTGATCTCTATATTTTTATTATTTTTTCAAACTCAGAAAGTCAACTTTTAACTGAACCTTTTGTTCTTGCGCTGCATTACAATATATATTTATTTCTTCGTTATCTTTGTGAATGATACTTTACTTATATGAAAATAGCGTAGTTGGATGATATTCGATTGATACATGACGATTCATCTTTACACAGTGAAAAGATAGTTACAAAATTGTACTGTATTTTTTATTGACTTGCTATTTAATTGATCAAAGTAACAAGAATTATTGTTCGTTCGCATTATGTTATTTTTATTACATTAATTTTTGTTACTTTTTGTTGAAGTATCAAAAAGAAATACAGTTATTTTCTTTTAGTGCAAATTACACGAGGAATGTCGATTGTGGCGATTTTTTCAAACGAAAAAAAGAAATTTTTTTTTAAAGACATTATTTATTTACTTTCACGGTCTTACTTTCAACTTTAGCTTAATCGTAATAACACCTATTAATATCAACGTGTTTAGTTATTATAATACAGTCGAAAGCATTCCGTTAATACTAATAAAAGTTCGAAAAAGAAAGTACAATTTTTTTCTTTTATATATCGCCAACTGCTCGACAATCCAACTCATTTTACACCGAAAAAACTTTATTGAACAAAGTGAATAGAGAAAAACCAAAGAAAAAAGTCGCAATCGCTCATTCGCATAATACCTTACGAGTTATTTATCAACGATCGAATATAATATAGTATATACATACATGCTTAATGCGAAATATACTTCCGGCGCTATGAGAACAAAACTCCGCCATGAATGTGTTGGAATTAAATCAAATACTTTTATTGATAACTTAAATTATAATCTATTTTTCATATGCAGAAATTTTCTATTTTTAGTTAAATGTTTGCAAATTAAAAACATTAAAAAATCAAAAAATTTTGTCAAATAACATATTTTCTATTTCTATTAAACTGCACTTGATTTAATTCAAACAAATTGTAATGCAAAGAGTTTTTATCTCAAATCGCTGTCATTGCACAATCATGTGTTTCATTGCAGCGTCACCAGACAAAGTTACAGACACAACACCTACTTAATGAATAAAAAAATCAATTTTCATTTTAAAAAATTACATTCAATGAAACATTGTCATTTCGCTTTACTAAATGAATATCATCGTTGAAACAATTGCACGAATAAAATATGGAATATATATGTGTATAGATGTAATATATATGTTTATATATATACATATATATATATGTATATATAACACATATATGTATATATACTATATATAATTACAGAAGATAAATGAATTTTAAATTTATATTTAAACATAAAAAATAACTTCGTTGAGGTGACGCTAAATCGTAAAATAATACAAAAAAAATTTGTTCGCGAGATAACCGTTCATTTGAACCACCGACGAACAGAATATTCATTCGTTCTGACTAGCGTTGTGCCGTGTTAAGAAATTAAAAAAAAAATGCAACAAATGAAAGAAATTGTTCTTTAAAAATATCTCTCACCAACAACCACGGCGCATTTCGCGATTAAAGAAAAGTGACGATTTTAAAATCTACAAAGCAATTAAAACTAGAAAAAGAAAACTTGTGTACAAAAATAATACTCACAAATTAGAGATACAAAAATAATAATAATTAATAATAATTACTTATGATAATTAATAATAACATCCATAATATAAGATTAAGAATAATAATAATTGATAATAATTATAATATTATTAGATATTCAAATTGCCATTGCATACATTTTTCGAAAGACAGAGTTTGTCTAATTTTTCGGACGGTATGTGTAGAGTAGAGTTTTAATCAGTACTTGAAGACAGGCAGCAGTTAAATATAAAAAGCAAATTATTATACAAAATGAATAATAATTGTGTACATTGTTTGAATTATTTCGCGACTTTTTGTAACGAGTTTTTAATATGTTTACAAAATATTTATATATATTGAGCGCATGGAAAATTACAAATAGAACTTTTTTAATGCACATACTCTTAAAAATTAAAACAAGATTATAAATTAAATTCTATAAATAAAACAATGACAATGAAAAATTTAATAATAATTTAAAAAAATGTACTCAAGAGAAATGCGACATTTGATAAATTTAAAAAATAAATTAAAAAATTAAATTTAATGAAATTCTTTGTTTATTATTTTAATTTTAATTTTAATAAAAATAACATTTCATTAAATGTAAAGAATTTGAAAAATGAAAAAAGATAGTAAAAAGTAAAAGGCGTATTTCAAATGAACTTGGTATCTCGCGCGAAATGATGTTAACCTGGTGTGATATATACACAAAGACTACGTAGATTACTTTGCATGTTTATTTGTCCTTTCTGTTGCCTACTTTACTCATTTGTTGCTTTTACTTAGCACAATGAATGAATTGATGCTTCTCTATACGATATCTAGCAATTTGATACACATCGCAGTTGCGAACGAAAACACGCCAAATAACGAGTTGCTTTATGGTGCGTTTCTGTTGTCGTGTAACTCATTCTTTCTCCTCATTTACACAAATTAAAAAATGTGTTCCAATCAATTTTAAATTCAAAATTCATTAAATCAAACTTAAACGCGTAACTCTGAAAATTACATTAAGTTAAATTAATTATAAAAAATGATTTACAAAAATGAATATAAAAGGACGCAATTAATTGAATTGCATTTGCCAAAAAAGTATAAAATTATGATACAAAACAATCATAAAACAGACAAAACCAACCAAAGTTTATTAACATACTTAAAGGAAAACGTATAACAATAACAATATCAAAATTGAACTTTTTTTTTCTTTCTTTTAATGAAACCTGTTCAAGTTTTTGTTCTTATTGAGGAGGAAGAACTGATGGTTTTGGAGCTTATTTGCGCGTGGGAAAGCAAAAGCTCGCGATAAATGCAATGTCGGAGAGGCGCCATCTGCTGGGGTTTGGTATGTGGCGGCGCGGTTTGAGCGTGCCCTCTGGCGGGGCCTCGAGTCACGACGATTGGTGCGACGTTTGTGCGTCGCTCGCCCCCAGGAGGGCGCTCGCTTCGGGCTATGTGTCGTAAAGATGGCATTCAATGTACGACGTCGGCACAAAGCCCTCGATTGGCTCCGAAATGCGACGTACTCGGGTCCAACCGTCGCCCTGATCCAACTCTATCATATATAACTCCTCGCCGTCGTACATCGGAATTGAACCTTCACTTGTTGCTAAAACAAATAATTTTGTTTATATTTTTATTGTTTAATGAACATTTATTTTCTTATAATTTTATTTTTGATAAGGTTAATCTCCCAGTTTATATTTCCTATGCTTCGAATTTTGAAAATCTGAGTTTCGATTCATCTTCAGCAACCTCGCAAAACTTTTTCAACCGAATTTCGGTATAAGTATGTCTTTTTATAATGACCAATGTGATACGTTTCTCTTTATAAAACTCAAACTGGGACATTTGCCTTATAATTAAATTGAATTTATTTTTTCGTAAAAAATAAGTAAATTTTATAAACTTTTCAAGTACAATCATTACAATTCATAGATAATATAACAGAATTCAAAATTTGTTACTTTAAATATATTTAATTAACGATAAAGTTATATACAAAAATAATATCTATTATTTATTTTATTTCATTAATATTATTTTGTAAATATATTCTTGAATAAATCTCTAAATTAAATTATACTTTATATAAATAATAAATAATTAATTAAACTGAAACAATTTTATTTATTTACTTTCACTTCAAATTTCGACTTCTTTTTTTACTTCGGAACACAAACTTGATTTCAAAAATGTAACAATTTGGATTTACTATCACTGATATTTATTAAAACATATTAATATCATTTTTTATATAAATTACTTAATATTTAAAATTGAAGTAATTAACTAAATGATTAAATTAAGGAAATTAACTAAAGTAATGAATCAATTAAACTAAATTTATCAAAATATTTTGAATTATATTTACATATATAAATCAAAATTTGTTCAAAATTGTACATTTTTTTTTTTATTTCTTACCATCAAAAGGATATAAAGCTCGGCAAGTGCCAAGCGGTGGCTGCGCATCCACCTCGTCAACGTAATATTCCTCGCCGCCGCTGCCAGGAAGCGAAGTTTGCGATTCTCCAATGCCAGATTCCGGGCTGTTCGTGGAACTGTGCATCAGTATGGTAAAGCAAAAGTGTGTATATGTAATTCGTTGCAAACTTGTCTATTTAAACTGCAATTTTTCTCTCATTTCTAAAGCAACTTGCAACCATTTTTTTGCTAAGAAACATCTTTGAGGTATAAATTAAACATTACTTTAATTGAATACCTGCTGTCGTTCTTAAAAACAATTACTCAGCAATCGAAAAAATATTGACACATATTTTCCAAGTTCATATTTTTAATATTATTATAATATATTACTTTTTTGTGTTATTACCGTATCAATCAAATTCACAAAAAAAATAAATAAAAATAAAAATATATCTGAAAGTACTAATTAAGCGAATAAAATGGAAATTCGTTTTTACGACTAATTTTTTCTTTTATAATAAATATGTCCGAATTATGCTGAACCTGACATAAAATTTTCAATAACCGAGTTAATCATAATTCAAATATTATAATTTTTTTCAATCATGTTTAATTTATTTCTGGTTGTTGGGAATGGATTCAAGTTTAATCGACTCGTTTAACTGATCAATTGTTTTCTTTTTTCATATTCATCAAATATATTTTATATTTTAAGTCAATTAAACTTTACTTTTTTTATTTATTAAAGAAATAAAATTTAAATTAAAAAAAGCGAAATACTTAATATTTGGATGTTTTAAGAAAGACAGCTGGTAATTATTGAACCATTTAATAAAATCCCTTTTATTAGATTTTATAATTGAAAATTGAAAATTTCGTTTATTGAAGATGTATTGTAACTGTGTGTGGAATGATAAATGTCCGAGTGAATTGTGAAGACTTACGCATGTGTGGGCTGCGGCGTACTCGGTGCGTTGTTTTTCGTATTTGTCAATTGATTGGCATTTGCGTTGCTGACGCTGGAATCCGACGCTGATCTCGATAAGCTTTCTTCGCCGCCCGAGTGACTCGATCTTCTCGAACTTAGCGGTCGCGTTGCTGAGCCATTCGTCGTTGGTTTTCTTTGCACCTGACTTGGACTACTCCAAATAAAAAAGAAACAGTTCATTTTCAGTATACAATTTTATAGATTAAATTTCACTACATAACTTTGTTCTTTTAAAATTTTATTAAAAATTTAAAACTTCAAAATTTTGATTAAATATTTTTTTTATAATTTTATTATTAATAACCCCTTTCCTACGACCGCCTATAACTGAAAGGTAAATCCCTAGCTTTATGCGATGCACATATTTAAATCACGAAATATACCATTAAAATTTTAATTCAAATGATCCAGTGATTTATACTTGAGGAGATAACGAACATAAATTAAAATGTATATATTAGTAGGATTTAACAATATGCATTTTAATAAAAAAATACCGTTTCATCTAATCGTATGTCATTTAATGATAAGACTAAAGAACATTTCAAGTATTTAAATGTTAAATACGGCAATCATCTTATAATTAAATAAATGATTAAAAAATAAAAAAATAACATGAAGTGAAATAATGTATAAAACAAGAAATATAATAACGAAACTAAATTAAGTTAGTTTGACATACATATCTAATACTAAATTATAATAACAAACTGTTCAGTTTTTTAGTTTCAATAAACTCCACAGATATTAACTCGACAATTTAGAGATCCAAAGTTCGTTAAATAGTTTGGGTGTTAGGTCAGCTTTAGAATTAATTATAAATTTCTTTCTTTGTCATTAAAAAATATTAAATACGGCGTTCGCTTCATTATTATTTCAATATACAAGTTATTCAATATTAATATCATCATTATTTCAAAATCAATATCAAACAACAAATCATATAAAAATAATAAGTTTTTGAATAATTTAATTAAAAATATATCTAATAATTTTGTTTCATTTAATTAATAATGGACACTAGTTTGATAAATAAAATTTTAAGTCTTTATTGATATCACTAGTCAATTATTATAATTCGATGTTTCGAACACTTATTTTTGTGTCCCTTTTCAAGAAATAATTCTAAAAATAAATATGAAAAATAAATAATAAATTAAACTAACATTCAAATAACATCGTTTTTTATATAACTTTTAATAATTTATTTAACTTTTATATAATTTTTAAACAACATATAAAATAAATACCTTTAAAATTTGTTGCATATAATATGTACAATTGTGTATTTCATAGACAAGTGTTAACGACACTGTCCTACTTAAAAAGGACATTGTCTTAATTAAAAATATTTAAAAATTAGTATATTGCGTAATTGGGGATTTATTCTATTTCTACTTTCCATTCCTAGGAAGGGAATATAATCTTTCATTACATCAATTACAAGATGAATAGTATATTTCGCAACTAAGGAGAAAAATTTGCAATTTTTCTCTTGTTGCAAACGATATTTTTTCTTACAAGTGCATCTTACAAGTGCAAAATAATATATTATGTAACAAGCGAGAAAAACACGTTTTTGCTCCTGGATGAGAATCAGCATGAGACTACACATGGAAGCGCAAGTTTGTTTCTTCCGCGTTATATATGATACTTTTGTCACAAATGTAAGTTAAACAAATTTGCTTCCAAAAGAAAGTAAGCTTCCATTATGTCATTTAAGCGATGAAAATACTTTCCCTCCCGCGAGAGAGAAAATGCCAATTTCGTCCCAGTTTTAAGAAAAGAATAGTATATTTCATATCAAGGGAGACAAAAACAGAAATTCGCTTCCTCGTGCGAAGTTTACAATCCGAGCCGAAGGCGAGGTTTGTAATCGCACGAGGAAGGGATTTCTGTTTGTCTCCCATGGTATGAACTATATTTTTCGTTACGAGGGAAGGAAAAAAAGCACTTTTCGATTTCCTCCTAGGAGTGAAAAGTGCGTTTTCATGGCTGAGTAACGAAAAAGACGTTTTTTCAATGCATGTGTGAGAAAAATGTTTTTTGAATCTTCTTTTAACATATTTTATACCTCGACAGTGCAACGCCAGCTTTCATGGCATCCTCAAGATATCCCTGGAATTTAACAAGTTCAGCACTAAGTTTGTCGAGTTTCTGATTTGACTGATTGAGTTGGCCCTCTATACTCATAGGATCGCCGAGCGCCGGATTTTGTTCATAAACGCCCTTCATTTTCATCAGGCCGTCTTTTGCGGCCGTCTCTTGTTGAATCTTTGCACTTATTTCGTCAAGCTTCTGCTGCAGTCGCTTCTTTCGTTGATTTGGCGGCAAGTCACTGAAGTCCTCCTTCGCACCGTCCCCATAACCAGGCACATTATTCTGCAAAAGTCAGACAAAGCATGAGTGCAAGAACAAATAAACAAACATACAAAGAAAAATCAATTTTCATCTCAAAATATTGTTATTTGTCACTGATCACTTTACTGACTCAAATACGAAGCTCGTAAAGCATACAAAAGCGTACAATTTTGGTGATGCATACTATCTAATCGGGTCTATAATTTAATTTCATCAAAAGTTATTCTTTGATTATATATGCAAATTATGAAATGATTATATTCAATGAAATGGAAATGGATTATGGAAATGAAGATAATTAGAATTTTCTTTCCTATTTGTTATCATCTCACTTTTATCTCACTCCCTGGAGACAGAAAGTTACTTTCTCTCCCTAGGTAGGAAAGTATCATTTTTAACTTCCTAGGGATAAAAAGTAGGAAAAGAAAATTATTTTTCAGCACTTGTGCAGTACGGAAAATAGCCACTTTCCGTACTGTCCCGCGTGCAGAAAAATGTCGTTTTCCACACGGGCGCAAGCACCCTAGTACAAAAATATACTATTTCCTCTCTAGGGATGGAAAATTATTTTTTATAACTCATAACGCGAAAACAGCTACTTTCCAGACGCAAAACAGTCGCGAAAGTGACCGTTTTCCCGACTGTTTTACGTCCGGAAAGTAGCGTTTTCCCGTATTCGTTATAAAAAGTATCGTACGTTACTTGGCAGAAAAGTAGTCCTTTCCCGTACTCGTAAGTTGGCACTCGGCTTCGCCTCGTGCAACTTACTCAGTCCGGGAAAGGACCACTTTCCTGCCTAGTGACGTAATATACTATTACCTTCATAGGGATAGAAAATACAGAAAGTAAGTTACTTATGAATTGAGTAATTTACAAATTATAAACTGATTATATTAGTTGAAACAGAAATGGATTATGGAATTAAAAATCATCAGAATTTGCAGTTTCTTTCAATTATTGTCTTTTTACTACAAAACAATTACATACATTTTAATTAATTATTTTTCATGTTTAATTTGCGTTTTTTTTTAATAATGTAAAGAGGAGAAGACGAGAAAAAGAATAAACTCTGATTAAATAGTTGGATGTAAAGTCTAGATATAATGTATATATAAATAGGACAGACCTTCAAAGCTATGCACACCTCGATCAACTTCTGTCGTTTGCATGAAACAAATTACAAAATGCGCATCATTCGCCGGATGAACGTCAAATTTCACATCAGAACAAATTCAGGATATCTACATTCTCTTTAACAGTCATTTTCAATGACTTTATTATTAACTTTTACATTTTCTTCTTCGCTCTGTAATTTTGACATTTTTTTCAAATTGTATTAATTTTTTTCTAAATTAAAATAATATAAATTCTTAATAAAAATCCCTGAATTTGACCATCGTAATTAGAAGTTAGCTTACATTCGAGAAACACGTTACATTAAATACATGAATAAAAAGAGTGCGATTTGGTAACGGGTGCTTTTTTTCTTTTTTTTTAACCAAGCATTAAGAGAAAAAGATAAAGACAAATAAAATAAAGTTGATAAATAGAGATGAGTTGATAAGAAGATAGATTTATATAGAGAAGAAGAAAAAGAGAAACAGTTTGTCGACACTTGGCACAGGCAGTGAACTTGCGGGATAGGGAAGTTATGCAGACCGCTGGATAGATACTTACTAAGACGTTAAGAAGGTTCCCGAAATCGTGTTGGCACGACGCAACATTAACATAGACCACGCAGATAGAATCAGAGCCGTCCATCAAATTAAATAAAAATTATGGAAAGACAAGTTAAAGTTAAGATCATATTCGGGACACAATTTATTATCGGGAAATTGCTTTGCATTCCTTAACTTAAGTTTAAAATATAGCAATATTATTTGTGTAAATTTAATTCGTTTATGCTTAAAATTAACTTTGGATCGAGGAAAAAGTTGAAAATAAGTACAAAGAGTATTAGTCACCATAGTTTCTGAGATGCAAATGACAAAGAAAACTTGTCACGAGTTAATGTGAACTTTAGTATGTGTGATACTAAAAAGGATTATAAGATTTGGTGAAAGAATTATTGGATATAAAAGAACAACCACAGTAAAGTAAATTATGTATTGTCTTATAATGTAATGAAAATAAATAAATATATAATATATTCCTAGTAAAAAAGATCATAGCTTGATTATATACTGACTATATATTGCCAATATACATAATTATAAAAATAAACATATTTCATTTTTATAATTTGTTTGAAAATGTACATCTTTTTATTGATTTATGACATATTTTTCGTTTTCTGTTGAGTTTTTTACACAGGAAATTTGTAAATAAAATTATTCTTTTAATACTTCGATTGTATGATTCAATTTTGTAATAACGTTTTACTTATGCGTTATTTTCAAGTGACGCATAAGTAATATAGTGACTATATTTTTTGTATATATTTCTCGTGAGGGTATATGGATTACTTTTGAAAAATGCTAATACTTTGATAATACATGGTCGATATATAGAAAATATTTAAAGATATATAATCAATATAGTAACATATATTGTCAATGTATTGTTAATATATAAACAATATATTATTCTTTTTACTAGAGATAACGTAATATATAATATATATAAATATAACATAATATATAATATAAAGTAAATAAATATATAATAATTATTATTTCTTAATATATTCCACATATGAACTATGTATTGGCAATATATTGTTAATATATGATTTTTTAAATACTATATATTATTAATATATATTTTATGTATGGGTAGTATATGATCCTTTTTATTAGAGAAATACATTAAAAAGAAAGATTAAAATTGAATAAAAAATAAGAAAAATTAGTGTTCTTATAAAAAAAGGACATTTTCATTTTGAAATAGTATAAATTTGATAATTTGTAATAATGATAAAAACTACTGTATTAATATTCTAAATATATATATACACAATTGATTATATTTTAATGTTGAATTCTTGGAAATTCTAATTTTAAATTTTGAAAAACATAATTTATTCAAGTTTTATCCCAAATTAGCCTGATTGTTTCAACAAATTCGAACTCGTTAAAGAAATATAAAGGTCGATGCAACGTTTTTTTTCATTCTCTTCATCAAACTTTTCCTCACGAAAATGAAAGCAAGCAATTATGCAAGTATATATAAATGAATGAATACAAGAACTTTCTACCAATAGTACAGTTGCAGTGATATCACATTTTTACATAGAAAAAGTTGTACTGATAATGAAGTTGCTTTTTTTAAATTGACGTTTAAATAAATAAATAAGCAAAAATGCTTCAATCACAGTGACATAGAACTAAATTCGTAATGACTTCGTTAATGTAAACTAACAATCAAACAAAGAAATAATGAATAATATTATATTATATAACCCTAGTAAAAACGTATTGTGATAAGCCAAAAAATGGCTCTGTATAGATGGACTGTTAAAACTATTGGAATCAAGGCAAACCAACGTAGACCCTACTTATTACCCTACTATGATTTTCAAATATGGATAGGCCAATTTTTGACTACTTAGATAACATACAGCGGCTCTATATGTGATTGTAATACTTGGCCACACTAAATCCCTATGAAGGCCCAATGATCGTATTACGTTGAATAAATAATTCTAATGTAGGTCTATATAGGTAGGTTTACTTAGTTACAAATAGTATGCTTCTTATTTAAGTAAGATTGGTTGTAAGTATTCGTAACATAGTGGCTAGAGTTAAAAAAGCTTAAATATGTTTAATTAAGATTAAAAATACTTTAGACTTATTACAAATATTTTTATTGCTTATTGAATAACAAAAAAATTACGGGCTCACCTAAATGGGCATTCGTAAGGCTTAGTTAAAGTAGATCTTTATAGGCAATTGATAGAAAAGGCCTATTAATCATCCCTACAAGGGACCCGTATTTAACCTTTATAGAGCCTTTGAATGGCCTTATGAATTAAACAATCAAGTCTATACAAGGCCTTGAAACAGTTTTTTTACTAAGGAACAAATTAAAAATGATAATGAACGTTGTACTTTTTCTATATAAAAATGAAATGATCAACCAGAATCACTGCTCTATGAAGCTCCATGCGACATTTGTTCCATCAAATACTAAGGAAGAACTAAGAAGAAAATTTGAATATCAATTATCTGATCGAAATATCGGAATTGTTTAGTTTTCTAATTTGCAAATATACTTGGAAATTGCATATTCATGATTGTGAAAAGTTGGCTTCTTAAAATTCCGATATTTTTGTACCATCTAATTTTGTACTATTTGATTAAAAATAAATTAGTCCGCCATGAAACGTGTGACTGAAGTAACACACACACACACCTTGTTGCTGCTAAAAATGTTAAATAGGCCGACGCGTTTTTTAATTTTGCCGCCCGATACGGTACCCTTGACCGTGAGATGATTGTGAATGGGTTGCATTGCCGGCTGCACGAGTTGGCTGTTGCTGTCGTAGCTTTTGGCGGCGGATAGGTCCTCGAATGGTATGTCGCCGGGCGGCTGGTAACCACTCTTGTATCGCTCAATTACCAGCAGCGTGTCTTGCTTCTCGTTGATGTCATTGGCCGCTTTTTCAATCGCGTCCAAACATTGAGCTATTATCGGCGCAACTGCCCGCTCAATGTCCACCGACTTTCGCATGTAGTTACGCATATTTTTTATCCTCTTTTCGTCCAGTTCCTACAATTATACGAGGAATGATTTTACTTTAGAATTTTAAAATTGAATGGTTCTATGTAGGAATGAGCTATTATCAAAAAATCGATTATAGATTAATTGTTAGAAATGAATCGATTAACCCTTCTCCCACCAGCAAATTTTTTTTTATATTTTTGTCGCACGACAAAAAGTTCACTCGAACTTCTCTTTCTAACGAGTCCATTGGACTCAACCTGGTCGGAGAAGGGATAATCAAATTTCTGCTACATTTTTCACCTGAAATTAACAAACAGATCTATTAGAATGATCAATGTCGATGTTGCAAAAACGAAAACAAAACGAACCTGCAAATGGTTAAATACTTCTGGCATGGCCGTTTGGTAATGTTGTGTTTGCATGTCGTTCGTTTTCTGCAGCTGATTAGCGTACTCTGTTTTCGCTTCTTCGCTTTGTTGCGTTTTTAAATTCATGTTTAACCTTTGTTTCTCTACCTGCAATTCAAATTCAGTTAATATTTCAATTTATGTAATTTAATTTAAAAAGAATAATTAAAATATCTTTTATATTTAATTACTTCATTTTCTAAGTAACAAAAATAATAATAATAATGATAAAAAATAATATAAATAAATATAAATATAAACATATACATTGAAAAAATAATACACAAATAAATTGTTCTTTATTAAAATACATAGTAAAGATTACTAAGTGACAATTATTGCGACTAATTTCGTACTTCAGCCCTAGACAGATTATAATCCGCGTCTGCCCTCTGGTAGTTGTCCAAGGCTCTTTCCGCTTCTCGGAAGGCTTTCTCATAGGCCTTCCTCGCTCGTTCCAAGTTGCCGATCTGACCGGTGAGCGTCGCCCGCAGTCGCAAACCTTCCTGCAGATACTTCTTACGGTCCTCTTTGAATTCTTTGACTAAAATATTGAGCTCCCGGAGTACGTTCTCATGCAGGTTCTCCGCGATCGTCTCGCGTTGACCTGCTTGATCATTTACCTCATTTAATTCTAGTTTAAATGCCTGACATGTGCTGTACCTGAAACAATTATTCCTCATTACTCATTTATCAAAATAATACAAAAATATATGTATTATAATAAATGCAGTGGAACTTGTGAGAAGGCTTGTTTTGTTTTCCTTTATAGTCTGTGAGGAGATCTGTATTTCTCTTTGTTATATCATATACAGGGAAAAAGGGTAGAGATACCAGACTCCTCGCAAGTTTTTAAGACAATGACAAAGCATAAGCCTCCTCACAATTTTATTTGAAATTTGAATATAAAAATATATAAGTTTTTGGAAAAAGAGTAGAGATACAGGACTTCTCACTAGTTTTTCAGGAAGAAAAAAAGAAAACAGGCTTCTTCATAAGTTTACTTGAAATTTGGATATACATATATTTGCGAACAGAATAGAAACATAGAATTCTTCACTGATTTTTAAGGGGGGAAAAAACAGGCCTCCTCACACGTTTTTCATAAAAAAATCAGAAATAATCCTTTTCATAAGTTTACTTGAAATTTCAGTGACAATTGTCAAATATGAATAATTTATTAAAGAATTGCATTTGTAATTTGCCGTTGAATTCAGTTCAAATCCATTAAGAAAACACTTCTTGGTCAGTGTTTCGTCACGATATAAACTGACTTAATACGTCTTATGTTTAATCACTATAACCGGAGCATTTTTCTCATCGCACCACTGCCTTCCAGGGCCTTCTCTTCTCATAAAACCCAAACATTATGAAACGTCCCACGCAACGTGATAAGAAAAGAGCTTCTGTTTTACGTCGTGCGACGATTCTTGCTTTGTCCCATTTTTTTTTGTTCGTGCAACATAATTATTTCCTTTTTTTACGCTCTTTGAAACTTAAGACGTTTTGTTTTCTGTTTTTATTGTGATAACAAAAAGCTGCCTTAGATTGCAAATAAATAATTACTTACTGGTAATCATCTTCTTCTTTCTTCTTGGGCTGATAACTTTTAACTAGTCGCCTGTAAGAAGAAAAAACGGAAAATTAATTATGTGATTTTTTAAAATATTCTAAAATAAAAAAAAATCTTTGTAAATTTGCTAAAAAAAATCTTTTTTAGTTTTGTAACTAAATTTTACAACAAATTCTTTTTTAATTTTGCAAAAAAAATGTTATAATTACAAAAATTTTATTTCAATTAAACAATATTATTAAAAACATCTTTCTTTCTTCTTTATTTTAAGTTTTTTTGTATTATTTTGACTGAAATTAATCAAAAAATAAAGTAAAATTAATTGGTGATAAAATATTTGAATTAAAGTTGATTGAATGTTGATTTTAGAATTGAAATTTGTTGTTCTTGTATCATCAACGTGTTTTCTTAACAAAAACGGACGTTTCCTGTTAGAAGGCAAATCTCAGGGACGCGTTGCGATTTGACGAAAACAAGTTTGAGCGTGGGTTAATGACGAGGATGCTTATTTGGTAACGTCGACGAGGGAGAGAGAGAGAGAGAGAAAGAATAAGAGAGATGTGTCGAGTAATTTCAAAGTGTGTGTGGTTTTGTGCCGTTCCATTCACCGGAAACTGCCGATTATGCGACGCCGTTTCCCTGTCGCGCGAAATATTATAAATCGTCGTGTCGCGAATTTGAATAATGACCCGTTTACCAATTTTATTCGACAAATTTATTACTTCTAATCACAAACACGCTGAATAATTATTTTTTCAACTTTTGTATTTCTTATTTTATGTATTATTGTCATAGAAAAATTAAAAACATTATTTTTTTGAAAAGCAATTTGCAAAACTGAAAATTATATTTTTTTATTATTTAAATATGAATGTGATTTGTTTATATTATCTAAAAATTATTTATTGCAATTTATATATAAAAGTAGAATTCAATATTAAGATTAATTTTTGTTCTAAAAAAATACACTTTTAAACAAATTAAATTAAAAAAATACGCAATAAAAAATAAATAATAAATAAAATAAAAAGAAAAAAATATAATTGAATGATTTGTAAAAATAAATATATTTGAAAATTAATTGAAAAATATTTTATTTTGTACTCAAATTTTTCATTTTTGTTTTCTAAAAACAATTTTCATCATTAATGTTTGCATTTTTCAGTCAAAATATCTACATAATTTACCCGTAGTAAAAATCTCCTAATTCTAATAAGTATAATCGTAAGGAATTAATAGTAATTTCGCAACGTACATTTACTAATAAAAACAAAAATTGTTCCAATGCTTCCTTATATTCCTTAATAAAACATTTTTTAAATAGTTTAGTAGTTATCTGGAGTAATTAGCATTAAACGCGATTACAATTAAGGGTTCATGAGAAAATTTTCATAATATTTTTTAGAGTTAATGAGGAAAGTTCGGTATCAAAATTATAAGTAAATTTTCCAGTGAAGATTTTTGTTTATTATTTAATATTATTATTAAAAAGCTCTCGAAAAATTGTAGTTATGTTTATTCAATGTTGGTACATCATTGATATTTTAATCATAATCTTAATAAAGATATGAAAGGTTCTAGAAGGGGAAAGAAGAAAATAATATATATATTGTAAATAAAAAAAAGATGGCGTGATAATTAGTTACGGGCAGTGATTTCTATATTTGTGACAGATGTGATGTCGCCGATGAAAGACCATAAACATGAACGTTTAATCTTGCAAATGCATTACAGGGACGCGTGGACTGTCGCATTAAAATGTGACACACGGTCGCGTTTGATTCGTGTACTGCAACGTGAAACTTACGTGCGTGGAATTGATTATTGATTGATATTTTGATGCACAGTTACATCTCATCGACATGTTTACATGCTTTTACAGAATGATTTTATATTAAAAAAAAAATTGCTCCTTTTTTACATTTACAGTTTTTGCATCAGTTTGATAATTTCGTTGAGATAAGATGTTGTTTATGGGATAAAATAACGAAATTTATGAGCGAAAATTCTTGGCTTTGCTTTTAATTATTTTATTACAAAAAGTTGATCAAAGCTGTAATTTATTATGACACTTATTTTTTATGTTTTTTTTATATTTTTACTTTTGAGTTTTAATTAAAATGTTTCAATATTAAAATGTATATTTTTCTTTTTCTTGAGAATAAAAGTAATTTTTCTTGAAAATATATATTTTTTTGAAATAAAAGTTAATTATAATTTACATCTAAAAATGTGAAATGTCTGTTATGAAATTCTATAATCGAAAAAAAATAAAAAGCACATTTCCAAATACAGTTATCTGGTTTTAACAGTTCTCTCGCGCTTCATACTCAGGTGACGTCAATGACATAAATTAAGCAGCTTTTAATCCAATGATTCACTGTCGAAAATAAAATGATTTAACGATACGTTTATAGATAGTCAAACGATAACATTTGTACACTTTTTTTAAATACAAATTAATCATTCATTTTCCATAAATCAATTCATTTCATTTTCAACAAATTTTCTCCATTTGTGGTCAATTTCTTCTTCTTCAAAAATTACTTACATTAACTAAATATATTTTTATTCAACAAAATATTTGCTTAAAATAAATACATTTTTGTTGAGTTTTTCTTTTTGCCATATTTATTTAATAACAAATTCAAATTATATAAATAAGTCATCCCATAAATTAAATATTCAAATCGATCGTGTTACTCGAACCAATTTTATTTTATATTCAACAAAGCAATTAATAATTAAAATACGAAAAATTGTAAATATGATGAAAAAGACTAAAGGACTTAATGCGATCGAAAAAAGCATTTAGTTTAAACTGAAAAGTTGGAGCACACGACAATGTGCCATTTAGTGACGTCGAATCACGCGAATCGTGATCGAAATGAAAATGTTAATCGTAGAAAGAAGCAAAAAGTGGGGAGAAGCAAAAGTTTGTTGCACTTGCACGGTAGAGCGATTATTTTCGTAGCGCGGGTCGCGTGGGAAGAAGGCGAATAAAAGAAGTCGACAATGAAGCGATGTGCTGTTGGATATACATATATATATATGTATATATTTATATATATGTGTATATATGTCGGCTATATGTGGTAGCGGAGCCGCAAAAGTCAACCGACCTGAGCCATAAGAGAGACGGAAAGAGTTCACGGACACGCGCTAATATTCCATAAAGGCTCCCTTGTTTGTCTCGTTTAAATGCCGATGAAACTTATGCCTGCGTGCAACTTTTCTTTTAAACGTTCGATACATTTTGCTTCTCGGTTTCAGTCAAACTGACTTTTCAGTTTGTTTAAAAGGTGGTAGTAGTATCGATGGGATTAAATAATTTAATTATACAAATTTTGCAAAAATAAATTGTGCTAGATTGTGCTGTGTTTGTCAAAGTTAATCAAATGTTAACGACCATGATAATTCAGCATGGTCTTTTTTCCTGTAAGTGCATCGGAAAGATCTTTTTCTCAATATTTGTTTTCATCATTATTTATTTGACAAAATTTAAATGCATAATATTTAAATGTTTAATTTTGCAATACAGTAATTGAGGTTACTTCAAAATTGAAAAGTGGCTCACATATCAACCATGACCTTCGATTTTGATATTATGAATTTTGCATGAGTCTTGATCTGCCAATCAAGTAATTACCTCAATTTGGCGGCGTATTCCTCTTCTATTGTGCATCGATCGCGAATGAAGTGGCCGTACCTCTCCAAAAATTCTATTCCCTTTTGCGTGTGTTGGGACAGATTTTCAAACTGATCCTGTAATACACAAAAAATTGCATTAGTAATATTATCATTATTATTTATTATCATTAACTAATGTTATGATTATTGGATACGTGTTTTGTTGTTTGTTTAATGTAATGAAGATATGTTAAGGCTTATCAAGAAAACATTAAAAACAGAAAGAAAAAAAAAGTAGACAATAATAAAATAAACGTGCAAAAAAGTTGAAGTTTTTTTGTTCGTCAAATCGGAAAACAATAAAAAATTTCGCGCAAATTGAATGCGCATTTCATTGTTTAATCAGATTTGTTATCATAATAATTCAAAAGCTGTCTGAAACGGAGACACGTATTCTCTGGCATTGTTCATATATGTATATATATATATATCCAATTGCTCTGAGAAACTTATCTTGCAAATAAATTCGATAAAACACGCAGAAACGAGGAAAGACGAAACCTTGAAACAAAGAGCTCGAAACAGAAGAAGTGTGCGTATTGCCTGACATATTTTTTTTTAACATATTCACATTTATAAATAAGAATATTATATTTTAATCCGACCGACTTTAAAATGCAGATAAACAAATGTTTTTAACAACTTTATTAGTGAAAATAAAATGTCTTCATTTAAGTTATCTTATCTTTAAAACAGGTCTTATTTTAAGATAAAATATTAAATAAAAAAAAATATTTGTTGTTAAAAAATTGTTTAAAAATTTTGTTTAAAATTTTTTAAATATAAAAAATAGAAAAAATGTGCAATAATAATTTTGTCATTTGATACATTTTTGGTATATATATGTTTTTTTTTAAATTGGACAATTTGAAATATTTTGAGTACCGTTTGGAATAAGGAAAAAAACGTCTTTGGTTCTTATCGGCTTAGAAAACTGTGGCGTTTCACGTTAGAGATAACGTGGATCGGCACTAATGCGGTTACTTTTGTCACCGACAAGTTTCTCCTCAGTATGATTTACAAACGCAGATACATTTTGCAATCTAAATGATAATCTTGTTCTGCTTGACTCGGCGTTAAAATGGAAATAAGGTGGGAAATAAAAATTGACGATGCTTCCTGGGATTGTGGCGCATTCAACCGGAAGTAGGCAAATGTACCGATATCACATATCGTATTATCTTTTTACCATTTGATCGATAAAAAAAACAAGTTACAATATTTTGTAGACAAATAGAAAATAAGTGAAAAATGAACGTTTGTAAAACAGTATATTTGTTCTTGCTTTTGGTGGGAAATTTGAAATAACGGTTTGTGCCGAAAAAAGTGAACTTAAAATTTTTTTGGGCGGGAAATTTGAAATTAAAAAATTGTATGGGGGAAATTTAAGATTTAACGATTTTTAAGCTGGACATAAAAATTTGACCGATTTTTGGCGGAAATGTTCAAGTTTAGTGATTTTGTTTGTTTGTCGGGAAATTTAAAATGTTAAATGAAAAATAAAGTTCTTATCGATAAAATTATATTAATTGAGTTAATCATGATTAATGACTAACGATGATTAATAATTCGTGGCAACAAGCAGTCTAGTAAAAGGCAAAGTTATCAGTTATTATCATATTTTTTTTCTATTCGTTGATATAATTTTTGATCCAGGACACCCGTTACATAAAGCATGTGTGTCGCCGCAGATCTTTGGCCCCGATCGAGTGTCTCGCGAAAGCAAAACGCGTTAATTCCGCGCTCTGATATCAACACAAAACCTTTCTCATATTCGATTCATTATGAGACATTATATTATGCAGTAGTTTTCAGCATATAAATTTCCGGGAGAAAGGAAAATGATCGACTTAAACTTAACATTAATTAATTATTTTTCCTAATAAAAAAAATATTGAAAATTTAAATTGAAAAATATTATCTAAAAAATTTAATTTTAATTGCTCGAAAAATGGTTAATTTTTTTTCATTTCAACATTTCACGCTGAGTAAGACACTATCTTCATCTTATACGCAAGTCGTGCAGCGGGAAAAGCATTATCTTTGATGCACACATACTCCACAATGGTGAATTTCATAAGATTATTGCCGCGTTTTAGCGAAATTGTGTCGATAGTTTAGCGGCTCAGCGCGAGAAGTGAAAATCCCCTAACGTTGATGCAACGAAATGCAAGCGCGTCTTTTTCTCTCCGTCTTTGTTGATCTGGCGTTTTATCTCTTTTTCTACTGTGCATTTTAGTCGCTCGATTAGTCGTTTCGTCATTGTACGGCAAATATATAAGGTCGTCCATTCTAATCGCGTTTTATTATTCTCCGTTGTATCATAAATTAACAAATAATAATCGGAAAAATTGTGTCTGATGAACTTTTACTTTCTTGCTTGAAAGTATAGTATTTAAGTGTTTAAGATTGTCGATGATGAAAATAAGTTAATTTTAAAATTATATTTGTTTATTTTATATGCAATTTTTTGAATTCAATGAAAAAAAGTGATTAATTATTTTATTAAGTAATTTCATTATTTATCAGGTTTTTTATTTTGCTTGATTTGTTTAAGGTGATTCCTAAAGTCTGCTATACCGGAGTTACTGTCTTTTTAAAGAACAATTTATTAACAATGAATTAAACATTCTAAAATATATTATGTCAGTCTCTGATTCTAGGAGAATATTGTGGTTAAAAAAATTAACAAATTAACAAATTAACTTTTGATTGAGTAATCTCCCAAAAAAACGGGGCAGGATACTCAGCCAAAAGTTTCTCAATTTGCTTAATTTTCTTAGTTTACTGATTTTGTTTAGTTTTCTTAATTTGCTTCTTTTCTTAGTTTACTAACTTTAATTAGTTTTCTCATTTTTTTGCTTTGCTTAATTTTCTTAAATTTTCTACTTTGTTTTGGTTACTTGGATTTCTGTTTTTGCTTAACTTAAGTAGTTTTCTTTATTTGCTAAATTTTGTTTGCTTTTTTTTTCTTTTTAATCTATGTTTAATTTACCTATTATGTTTAGTTTTCTTGATTCTCTGACTTCGTTTCGTTTTGTTAATTTTTCTACTTTGCTTTTTTCGTCTTCCTTCTTTCACTTTTCATTCTTATTCTTTTATCTCAATATAATTTATTAATCAACTTTTTCCAATTATAAATCTACGTTTCAAATTACAAAACTGTTTGCAAAAGTATATAAATTTTTTTGTCATCTGAAAACTTTTTTCATCTTTTTTTGTCTGAGATTTTCCATGATTCACGGAACTGGTCGATACTGACGAAAAGTCTGTAAAGGAATGTATGTTACAGATGTCTATACATATATACAATGTACACGTGTGTGCGTTTGAGTCGCGGCCATGATAGAATGTGTTTTCGCGAGATTCGCACAAACGGGCGTACAAAGTCGTTACGACGAAACGGCCAGCGCGAAGAAATAGCTTTTGCGACACGCACTGTGACTGGCCAAAGACACACGGAGTCCTCGACTAGGAATGCGAAGCGTTATCGTTCAAGGACGCCTGTCGCGGTGCAACTTTTACCATACGTGAGTATGAGGACAAATAGGGCTTGGCGGCTGGCGAATGCCAACAGACGCAGAACGCAAAAGAACGACAGAGACAAAAGAAACAATAGAAAGAGACGAAGAGAGTGAGGAAAAAGAAGGATGTACAAATGTATAAAATGAAATTAGAAATGGAATGAGGATTAATGAGATTTATAAAAAAAACGTCTTGAAAAATGGAGTTCTTTTTACATTGTTTTTATTAGTTTCAAAAGAATTGCGAAAATTGACTTTGGAAAAAGCGCAAAAATGTACAGAATTTATATGGCAAATTTGCAAAATTGCAAATTGTGAGATGATGGAAAAAAATGCAATTGAAGCTGAAAATCGAATCGCAGCATGGGTCGACAGATGGACATTGAATGTGCTGTTTCTTTTACTCTAAGTCTTAGAGCCTAAGATATGAAAAATAGAAAACAGTGACAGTTGACAATACTTCACTGTGTTCGATTAAAGTTTTTATTTGAAAATAACTGCAAATGGGTATGTTATTTTCATCAAAGAAAAGTAAATAGGATAAATGATAAATTAGTGAATCCAAAAAGTAAGAAAGTTGGCAACCTTTTTTTAAGTTGAAAGTTAAAATTGCAGTAAACTTAAATGAATCTAATATTATTTTTTTTTCTAATTACAATGGAACTCATGAGGATTTTTACTTTATATTTTGCGAAGAGACATTTATTTCGGTTTTTTTTATATTGTGTACGTGAAAAATGGATAGACACACAGGGCTCCTGCTAAGTTTGTAAGAAAAACACATAAAACTAACCAACTCACAAATTTTATTGAAGTTTGGGTATACAAAGAAATATTTGGAAAAAAGATAGAGGCTCAAAGATCCTCACACGTTTTTAAAAAAGAAACAAAAAAAAACACGGAAAACAGGCTTCCTCCCATGTTTTTAATACAAAAAGACAGAAAACAGGCTTCCTCTTAAGTTCTACTGTACTTCATTTAGTTATAATTGACTAATTTGCAAATTAAGTAACTAAAAAAATAAAATAAAAAAATCAACAATATTAATTAAATAAGTAAAATAACTAACGAAACAATTATAAATAAACTAAATTGACTAAGTTCATCGTGAATTATATATCACACTTGAATAAATTCTGTTAAAAAAAGACTTGATTATAATTTCTTCCGTCAAAATCTTCGTCAGATTTTTTCGACTGAGAAAATCAATACTTTTCTCCTAATGTGACAAGATCGAGTAGCGTGAGAAAAAGGAGTGACAGGCCACGAGTGAGTCAGACGAGTGCGTGTATGCGTGCAAATGTATGTGTCCTTTAAAAGGAGCGCGCACTTGTCCTGGTAACCTCGGTAGGTCATATACACACACACTTAATGGAAGAAAGATTCATTCGAGGGGAGAAACGTGAATTCGGGACCCCATTTCGCATTAGCGGTTGTTATATTGCTGATCCACCTGGCACCATCGACTTCGTCATGCTCTTCGCTCTTATTGCGACACTTGATGTTGCTTTCTTCCCCTCTCGACGGCATATGCATATAAATAGTACCTGCCGCGAAGTGCAGGTTACATTGTCTGCCAGGCTCTTTTATTATCATTGTTTACAATGTCGCGGTTCATTGCATTCATACTTTTTGAAACAAATTTGATGTGAGGAGTTATTACGAATGGGTGCATTTGAAATAGTACATTTTACATCTTTTCTCCCTAGTTACGTAATATACTAATTTTCGTACACGTACATCGAGTACGTATATTTTATTGTCTTAAAAGGGAGAAGAAAGTGGTATTATTTCCACGAGGGAGACAGAAAATATTTGTATCCTTTAAATGATGAAACGGAAGAATACTTTTCTGTCCTAGGGGTGAAAAATAGGGATAGAATGTTTTTTTCTCTAAGAAAAAAAATGTCACTATTATCACACTTTTATTCCACTTTTTATGGATGAAAAGTAGAGATAAAAAGATAGTCCCTCCCCCTCAGGGATGGTAAGTATTACTCATCAAGGGCGCATGCGGAGCATGTGCACGAGGTTGTATTCATACTTTTCGTATTCGTTATAGAGGGGAAATAGTATATTTTGCACCAAGGGAAATGAAAAAGGAAGGCAAGGTTTTTAATCGCACGAGGAGAGGATTTTCTTTTATTTTTCGCCACAAGGGTGTTTTTTGTTCCTTCGGAAGAAAGTGACAATTAAATCTCACTTTTCGATTAAAAAAAGACACCTTTCTCTTCTTCCTTTCCATTCCTGGGGAGGAAAAGTAAACATCCATTACGCCATTTAAGAGTTTAGTATATTACGCAACAAGGTGATGAAATCAGGAATCCGTTTTCCCGAGCAGAGTGTACAAGCCGAGCCGAAGGCGAGGATTGTAATCGTGAGTACCATATGTACGAGGGAGGGAAAAAAGCCATTTCCCTAAAACTTCCTAGAGAGGAAAATAGCATTTCCATACCTGAGTGACCAAAAAATACTTTCTTTCCCAAAGGAAAGACAGTGCCACTCTTCTCCCTTTTGATGGAAAAAATAATGGGTTTTCCATGCACGTGATAGTTAGAAAAATTACCTATGAATGAAAGTAAAGTATAAAAACTAAAAAAAAATAGTTAAACAAATAGTAAGGTATAACAAAACTAAACCAAAGAAACAAACTAACAAAATTATACAAAAGAGATAAAAAAATACCCAAACTAAGCAAAAGATAAAACTTAAAATAACTAAATGAAAAAAAAACTGTACAAAATAATAAAATTGAATAATGTATGTTTAAAGAGAAAGAAGTACATCTTTTCAGCGATACAAATAATGATAAATTGTTTCCTTGCAATTTGAAAAGTGCAAGCAAGCATAAACAGCTCATCCTCTCAATGCACGATAATTCGATCAAATCGCGCACCCCGAGCGTGTTATTCATAATTTGAACAATTGCAAAATGACAAAGTTGATCGGTTGCGGCAGACCGTTTACCTTCATAGAATAATAATCTATTACGACGTAGGAAGTCAGAACGTACATAATATATGTTATGCGAATGATGAGACGCATACTTGCGACTTGAATGCGTTTGTACTTTTGCGCAACTCCTTTTTTCGTTCATTAATGCATGCAACGTTGCAAACATTAAAGACGAGTAATTATGCATTTTTATGACTTCATTTATTATGTCTTCTATTTTTTACAATTTTTCATATAATAAAATACAAGAAAAGTTGAATACGAAAAATTGAATTAAAAAAATGGTTTGAAAAATAATTGAATTGGGGAATAATAATTTGATGAATGAAAATGAAACAATAGGTCCGCATCGAAGTGCGGACGAAAAGACATTGAAACGCACTTTTTATGATATACATTGTGGATGTATGTATATAATGTACGTGTATATAAGCACACGTGTGTATATAATATACAAAAGCTATATTGTCACTGGTGCAGACAAAACGGTACGTGCGATCGTGCTCGCGTTCTGAAATGCAAAGGATCGATAGGGAGGAGGGTGAAGCACCCCAACTCAATTACATGACTCATAACACTCGCCCGGAACTTGTCGCTCAGAAAAACTATTTCGTTTGAGAATCGACGTTTTGCTTGTGTTTCAAGCCTTTTCTTTCTTTCTTGCCAACTTTTACTTAATCAATTTGAATACATGGATTTATAATGTTTATTTTCTTTTTTCTTTTGTTTTCAAGTTAAAGAAGTAAGAAAATTGAAACAAGAGGAAAACTAAAAACCGTATGAGAAGAAGGAAAAATAAGGAACGTAAAAAAAACTAAGGAAATTAAGTAAAGTGAGGAAACGAAGAAAAATTATCAAATTAAGAAAATTAAGGACGTTAATCAATGAAAGAAACATAAAGAATGTATAAGTAAAGTGAAGAAATTAATAAACTAAGCAGAGTAGGACAATTAAGAAAAAAAAATAAGAAAAATCCTTAAATGAAGAAAACTGAACAAATATCAAAGAATTTGTATAGCGTGACCGCTATAGGAGTGAAGTATAGTACGGAATAAAATTATGCGTTGAGACTTATTGTTAATTTTATTTTAAGTGTTGCCAACATTTCGTCTTCTGTACTATGCCCTCATCAGGGCTGTAATAATAAAATAACATTGAAAAAGCCCGATTTTTTTATTTATTAATTTTTATTTTTTTATTCTCCACTATATGGTCAATCTATGAAAATATTTTCATGTTTACTAGAAAGAGTTTTAAGACATACTACAATCAACTCAACTAAAACTAAATACAGTAAACAAAAATAAGGATTTTAAATAAATAAAACAACTGACAAAAATTCAGAACAATAAAAAATCTATGAAAATTAGGTAAAGTAAGGAAAAAAAGAAAATTAAAAAACGAAAAAAACTAAGAAGACTATGCAAAAATAGAAAACTAAGAACAATAAATGAATTAGGAAAATTAAGAAAAATAAACAATGTAGGAAAACTAAGAAAATTACAATAAAAAAAAATCTATGTGTAAAAAAGAAATTGAAAAAAATAAGAATAACGTAAAAATTATAAAGAAAACTAAGCAAAGCTCAAAAACTCAGAAAAAATGTCAAAATAGAAAGCAGTTATTAATTATAGTTGTAATTAAGAACAAAGACTTGCATCTGATCAAATAAGACAGAAATAACAAAGTAGAATGAAGACGATAAATTGAAGGTAAAAAAGGTGAAAAAGAAAAACAGGATGCCTGTTTTACAGCGGGCCTACAATGCCGGAGATGTTTGTTTTATATCATGCGCGTCTTTTCACTGTGAAGTAAAACTCATGCTTCTGATTTTAATGACGACCAAGCATTACGCCGTGAATTCAAGTCAGAGGCGCGTGTAACGTCTTACGTGAATTATGGATTCATTTTCTCTTTGTATCACAATTGATTTTTGTTCTTATTCAAACTATATGGATTAAAATAACGTATTTAAGACAAAGTAATACATCAAGACTTTTTTTCATGTTTTATTGGAAAAAAAAATCTTAATTTTCTCTATTTTTAAATAATTAAAAAATTATTTCTAAATCAATTTAACTATTTTAAAGCAAATTTGAGTACATACAGCATGAAAATAACTACAAACAGTACAAATTAGTTTGCGTATCTTTATCAGATTTTCTAGAAACAAATAAGAAAAGAAAGAAGATTCAGTGAAACATTATTCAACGTTTATGCAAATCTTGGTACCAATTTAGTACATTAGTTGTATCACCTAAAAGAACAAATTAATCAGCCCCGTAAATACTAACTGTAAGAAACAGCTGTACCGGAATTAATTAACAGCGTTAAAATGGACGTCGATGTTGGACTCTGATAGTCGCTGAAATGGACTGATTAATTATTCCATCGGAAATCAGCGAAGAAATGCAAAAAAGTAAGAAACAAAAACGAAAAGAAAACGAGCGAAAGAAATGGAGTTGAACATGAAAACGATGAAAAACGAAATGAAACCGTCGGTGCCGGGATCAACGAACGTCCTTTAACGGCATATATCGCGTCAGATCATGCGGAACACAAAACATTTTGTAAAACGTAGATGCTCGCTCAATTTAATTATCAATTTGTACTGATAAGTTTTTGCTTTTTGGTATCTTGTTGATCACAGTATATATATACAAAAGTTTGTCGTCAAATGTCTGAGCGGGAAATTTGAATTTTTGAATTTCTTTTTTCCAAAATTAGAAAAAAGAAGTTTCTTTATTTGGAAAAAAAGTAATACGAGACTGGAAAACATTTTAGAACAATGATTTGATTATTTTTTCAGAAACTTAATGCAGTTTTTTTTCTTTTATATCCCATGTTGTAACGACAAACGACCCTGCCCTTGCCACGCCTTGCCGCCAATTGGTATCTGCATTCCCTTGGCGATGCCGCTACTGCGTTCCAATTCCACGCGTCGTTCTTTCGTCAAACGCACGACCTCACTTGACACCGTTTTTGTTTCTTTATTTGCACGCTCAACTTGATGAGCCACAACTAATTACAGGTGTTTCTTTTTCCTGTTGTCACGATTCCATCAATTTTCCATCAAATTTGCACATATTTATATTCATACTCAACTTTCAAATTTAAATTCAATTAATAATATTTTGTACTCTTTTTGGCGGGAAAATATCAACTTTCAAATTTATTTGCAATCCTCTTCAAATTAGCATTTCCTACTTTAAATTTTATTTTAACATTTTTTTATCTTAAATAAATACATTTTTTATTTAAAATTTGTTGTAAAAAAAAGAAGTAATATATATGGTGATCACAACGCGAATTAGAAACGCAACATAGCAACGGCGGAATTTGAGTAGTTGACTTGCACAGGTGCAATGGATGTCACTGTCCTCATTATTTGTTGCAGAAAAGAAAAGAGAACCCTTCACTCGAGTTGTGCCGCGTGTCTTCCTCGTGAAATAAAGGTGACTTCCTCTTGATCTGCCGCAGACACTCAGTCACCCATTTTCACGTTCGCGTGCGCCAATCGTTCATTGGCTCGTCGCTCTTATGTTCCATACGTATATTCTTTACAAAACGTGTCTCTATTAAAGATTGTACGAACAATAAGGTGGAGATTTTTTGTTGAAACCTTTAATAGTAACTCAATTGTCGAGTTAGTTATTTTACTTGATTACATTATTTAGTTAGCTTCATTAATTACTTAGTTTGTTACTTTAACTCGTTACTTTAGTTGTTTATTTTAGTTATTGACTTTAATTAATTACTTTAATTAGTTACTTTAGTAACTAATAAATATATGCTTTATGGTTTATATAGTTACTTTAGATAGTTATTTCGTACAGATACTTTATTTATTTACGTCAGCTAGTAAATTTAGTTAGTTATTTCAATTACTTACATTAGTTAGTTACTTTTATTAATTATAATAACAACAGTTATTTTGTTGCTATAATAGATTACTTTAGTAAGTTCATTATATTCAATAAAAATTGAAATAATGTTCTTTCTCCTACTATGTTTATTTTCTTTAAAATGCAAACCAATAAAATGCATTAAAAATCCCCATAAAATAACTTAAACTTCACATAGAAAAGCGAGAGCATCGTTAGCCATTACTGATCATTATCGTGACGTTGAAACAGCATCACATTAAATACCTATTACCCCATTTTAAATTATCGCGGTGACACAACGCACCGAGGCAATTTCATCGACAAGCCATTGTGTATACGGCATGTTGTTCACCGGACGACCATGCTTGTGTTCAAACCATCTAATTGCGCCGTTCAATTAATAATTATTTATTCATTGGATCGCATAGTTGCAATTGCAATCCGCGTCGCATGCAAAAAAAGTAACAAGAGAGAAGAAAACAATGTCGGGGATTTAAATGTGTGTGTCTGTGTCGGTGTTTGAGTGAGTGTAATCGCAATGTCGGTTTGCCGTTGTTTCGCTCATTCATAAAATGAAAGAAACACCGATTAACGCATCGCTATAAATAGATATTGTGGAATCATTTGTTTTATAGGAAAA
This sequence comes from Gryon sp. ZL-2020, assembly GCA_022817425.1. Classification (NCBI taxonomy): domain Eukaryota; kingdom Metazoa; phylum Arthropoda; class Insecta; order Hymenoptera; family Scelionidae; genus Gryon; species Gryon sp. ZL-2020. The sequence goes on along the minus strand of JABFPJ010000945.1, from coordinate 946 downwards.
AATGCGTGTGACTTTTTTATTTGAAAAGAAGTGCGACGTACAAAAAATCGGTCACCCATCCGAGTATTGCACATTATTAAAGTTGCTTGTCAGTCTTTTAATTAAACTATGTTGAACTATGTTGAACACTTTAAAAATATTTAGAGCATACATAGCATGAAATTGAATATAAAATTTAAAATTGAATTTATTTATTGATATTGTTTTCAAATAAAAAAAAATATATAACAAAAAATCGCGACCTTTGACTGCAGCAACTATTTGACTATCTGAATGTATCAATTGAAACTTGTCACTTGAGCTCATTCATATCGAATTCTATGAGCTACGCGAGCTCATGATTCATTCAATTTTCGTGACGTTTTACGTTCGTGCATGATTCACGTTTATATCTTCGAACATTCGTTATCCACTGACGAAGTTGAAATTGAGGAGAACAATTATTTATATAGGCCAGGGTAAAAGTTGACTTAAAAAAGGAAATCATTTACCCTGCATCCGCACTCTGATAAATAATTTATATATAAACATGTTTATCATATCATATATAAATTTTATCAATATATTTAAATAGTAAAAGTTGGAAATAACGAAAGTAAATGAAATAAGAAATTTTATAATTTAGTAACATTATTATTTACAATAACAAGAAATTGTTTCCATAAAGAAAAAAGTTAATAAAAAGAGGACGAAAAAAAGTCTATAGCAATATTAGAGCATAACTGATTTATTAAATTATTTTCATAATCACTATTTTTCGTCGTTCACAAAAGCATGAAATTACATTTCGAGTGCGCCTAATTACGGTTACGCTCAGACGGTAATTTTTAGCATCACACGAATTACATGTTTCCATTTAATATTTCGTGTTGATTTACAAGAATTATGAAACGGGCGCATATTTTTTCTGTAAATTATGGTAATCTTTGATATTGTCTCATTTTTA
>JABFPJ010000944.1:0-30843 GCA_022817425.1 Gryon sp. ZL-2020 | reverse complement strand
AAAACAGCAAAATCTTATGTTGTTTATGTTATAAATAACGGTTTCAACACTAAATTTTAATGTTTTTTAACAGGAAAATTTGCCGTTTGTAATATACTTAAATAGTTAAATACTTACATTATTTTTACATTTTTAAAATAATTTATGCACCTCGGGAGCGGACAAAAGTGGAACTAACCATGTCCTCGGACGGTAAAAATGATCTCGGGCTACGCCCTCGAACATTTTACCGTCCTAGGACAATAAGTTCCACTTTATTGTCCGGTCCCTCGGTCTATAAAATAGGATACCAGCCTCGGGCGCAGTGGCGCCCTCAGCAGTAATATACTATTAAGTATTTTAATTATTTTTAAGTGTTTACCCATTATAAAAAGATAAAATCGGAAACACTTCTAAATGTTTTCATAATGACTACAAAAATGTTTGAAATGAAACACTTTTTTTCATAGTGTTAAATAAGTGAAACAAAATTTTTGTAACTACTTACTTTCCATCACTATAGTTACTTTCCATCCCTTAGCAGGTAAAGTGCCACTTAGATTTTAATTAATCTAATAATTGAAATTGAAAATAACCCACTGAGAGAAAACTGATTTAAAAATTTACTATGAATAATACTACTCCTGGGATGTTGCAAGAAAACAACAAATTTTACTATAAAACATGATAAAATTAGTTTTAAAAGTACCAATGTTTGAAATAAGTACTGCTAAACGCTACTTTCATATTTAAATTTACTACGTTTCATGAAATTTGATTTCGTGAAATTTGTTCTTTCTTTGCAACGTTCCAAAAGTAGTACTATACATAGTAAATTTTAGAGAAATTTTAAAGAAAAAAATAAAACATTACTATCGTTTAAAAATATTTAAATATATTTAAAATTTCAAGTCGTTTTATTGATATTTATAATTATGTTTGTTACCAAAAAAAGAAACTCGAAATCAAAAGAAAGTGCAGAAAGTAATAACAGAGTAATGGTAAATGCTACAGTTAAGGAGGTTAAGGCACGATGTTTTCGTGCAAAAGAGATAGAACATGAAAACTAAAATTATTCCTTCAAAAAATATAAATAAATGAGTTTATCTAAATATGTATTCTTTAATTTTGAATTTAACATCTACTTTTAACTTGTTTTCTTATAATTACAAATGAAATATTACTTTTTTTGTAGGAATTTTCATGACTGATATAATATTCATGATATGAATAACATAATATTCATACTGATATATAATTTTCATGATACTTTTTAAAAAAATTAATTACATTAGATCCAATGAGACAATTCCTTTGAAATTTTGCAGACTTATTCTCTATGAGTTCTATTTAAACATATTCAAATTGCAAGCAATTTCGAACGTGGGATCATATTTTAAATCGTCCAAATTGTAAAATTCCCACAAGACTCAATGTATTTTGTTCTGATTTTTAACAATTTTTTGCTTAAAAACCAATGAGACGATCTTTTTGAAATTGTGTACAGTGTTTTATTTCATCTTTCTCAACAACTAATATTTTGTTTAGCAAATTCTTATCGTTAAATTAATTCATGGCCCAACCTCCTTAAACTGTTTTGAAACGAAAAATATCAAATTCTCGAAGAAGCTCGCAAAGAGGCAACATTACTAATAGATTAAAAAATTGTAAAACTAAAGTCATTTTCATTTGATTTCGATTTAAAGTAGATGTTCAAGATAAATTTATACTTCAAATTGTTTATAGTTAGAAAATAATATATGGTTAATATGAAAAATACATTTATTATTATTGTTATAACAATTTTTTTATATTTAATAAACAAATTAATTATAATGTTAAAGACACATGTGTTTTATATTCTATAAAGTCAAGAAAAAATAACCGGGAAATTATGGCAAATAACCAGGAAATAACCGGGAATTTTTTTCTTAATTTCCCTGGACACCCTGTTTATATGTAAAAACGTATATTTTTTACATATATTTTTCATTTGTTTTAAAATTTACAGGAGCATTCATTTGAAGTATCGCTTTTTGCTGAACTATTTAATGAAATGCTGATGCGAGATTTCGGGTTTCGTATTTATCGAGCGCTGTGCAGTTTGCCGGAAAAAACGAAGGAAAAAGAAGATGAGAAAAAGAAGGATAAGAAGGACGATAAAAAAGATGAACGTAGACGAGAAGATGAAAAGAAGAGCAGTAAGAAGGAAAAACGAGAAGGAAGTAAGGATAAAAAGGACGATAAAGAAAAGGATGTAAAGAGTAAAAGTGAAGATAAAGATAAGGAGAAAGAAAAGGAGAAGAATGAGGATGAGGAAGACGACGAGGAAGATGATTCTGAGGTACTTAGTTTTTTCGTTTCATGTTTCATTTTTATTAAAAGATGTTATATTTAATAAATAAATATTTTTGTAGGATGACGATTCCGTTAAAGAAGGTCGTAAGGATAAAGACAAAGACGGTCGTAAGAAAAAGTCTAAACTGTATACACACGATCCGTATTTACTTTTATCCTTTGTATATTTCGATCAGACACATTGTGGCTATATTTTTGATAAAGACATTGAGGAGTTGATTTACACGCTGGGTTTAAATTTATCTCGTGCGCAAGTTAGAAAACTCGTGCAAAAAGTTGTTACCCGCGATTCGTTGCATTACCGTAAATTGACCGATAAAACAAAAGACGAGGATACGAAGAAGGAAGAGAAAGATGCTGACAAGATGGAATGTAGTGAGAAAAGTGATAAGGAAGAAGAAGTTTTACGTTCTTTGGCTTTAGGTTAGTATTTTTCTGTAATGCGTGTTTTTAACTTAATTAAGTATAGATAGAAAATAATTTAAATAGTTTGTGACAATTGATTTTATTGTGGTTGAAAATTGGCTTTTGTTATTTTAGGTAATAAAAAATTACTGCCAGTTTTCATAGGAAGTGGTCCATCATCAAAAAGGGCACGTCGTGAAGACTCAGTTAATGACGAAGCTGGTATTGAAACTCCGTCTGAAGGTTTTGTCATTTATAAAGGTTCTTTGTTAGATGTTAACAAGTTAGTGAGTCAGTTGAAAAGAACTGAAAAAGCGTTGATGCAAACTGAGACAAAGTTAATCGAGTTGCAGCATGAAAATAGTGTTCTTACAGAAAAGTCGACGAAAAAGAGTAATACTATTAAAGATCTCACAGATGAGGTCAAGTCATACAAAGACAAATCAAGAAGTGATGATGAAAAACTTAAAAAAGCTTCGGTAAATTAATTTTTTTATATTTAAAATGTTTAAATGAAAATGTGCTAAATTAAATTATTAAACTACATATATAATTTGTATTTATCGTTTCTTTTTATTTACAGAGTGATGCTCATTCATACTTTAGCACGATCAGAAGCATATATTACATAACGTCAAAAGTATTACAAATTGATACGAAAAAAGTGGAGATTGTTGAAATACAAGATGAAAAGTGTAGCAACGAAGTTAATGGATCGCAAGGAGAGTTTAAGTCTAAAATGGACACCAGGTGGAGCGATAATAAGTCAATGAAGAAGGAGTCCGATACGAGCGACAAGGACAAGAAAAGTGACAATAAAGTTAATGTTAAGAAGGAGCCTTCTGAGTAAAATAATATAAAAAATAACGGAATTAAATGAAGAAGAAGAAGAAAAAAGAAAGTCAATGTTTAAATATTATGTTTTTACAATAAATGCACACTGCTAAATGAACGTGTGTTGTCAAACTGTAATGATGAAATTTGTACACAAAATTATTTTTTTTTATTTTTCAATGCGCGCTCATTGATAATTTAAAATTATTGATCTTTTGTTTCTTTATGAAAGTTTCTTTCTTTTCTCGCACGTAATATGTAATTATGTCATATTGATATTGATAATCTTTCGAGTGTTTTATTGTAGTTGTTTATAAAAATGAGTCATGTCTTATTTTTTGTTAGTTATTTTTTTAAGGTGGTGTTCTGGTTTTTTATCAGTATGTTAATAAAATTTGAAAAGAATTCTTAATGACGAATTTTATAACTAATCTCTGGAGGCCATCTCGGAAATCAAGTCAAAGAAAATCAGTCTCTCCGATAAAACGTTTGTTTTTTAGGCAACAATTGTTCATAAGTCTTGTCAGCTTGCTTGATTATCTGAAAACAATGTTTAAAAAAGAAAAACAAATGAGAAAAATGTGTATTCTAGTTTCAAATATGACATTTAAGTACTTGTTAAACTGTATTATGAAAAATGTGTAATGATGCGAAGAAATCACGACTAGTACATCACCTTAAGTTACAATGTTTCGGTTATAAATTAGTGTACATAAAGCTCGTTCTAATTAAAAGAAAAAAAAGTTCAGAAAAATCTTTTAAGTTGAATGACTAACACGAATTTAATATAACGCTCAAAAGTGTTCTGTATTATGTGGTTTTCTCAAGTTGTTTAAGGAATGGGAAACCCCATTTTTTTTAGATTGACAAAAAATAAATTCATTATATTGAAAACTGATGTTAAATGTTTCGTTTTATTGTCTACCTTATTATCATATATAAAATCATATATTAAAAGCAAATAAACGCTAATAATTTTTTTTTAATAAAAATAAATGAAAAACTTTAATTTTTCTTAAAAATTGGGAATCTTAATTTTATTATTTTCGTATATAGGAATCTTTTTACAATATAATATATATTATATTATATATATATATATATATATATAATAATATGTATTTCTGTATAAAGCTTCGCTGAAATTTCGTATACGCTTTAATTTTCTCTTTCTTTCTCTCATTAATGTTTAGTGTTATTACAACTGTAAATGTCAACTTTATTTTCATCATTATCATCATCATTCGTTCTGTATTGGTATATTCGAGGACAGAAATTCCTCTCACATTTCTCGTAATCACAAATATTATATACAACCCTTTCTCTACTAATTCGAAGAAAATGTGACTTAGCAGTCAGATGAATGGAAGATTCAATTTTTTCATGAACTATTGCAATATAATAATATTTTTATATTATCATTTAAAATAAATAATTTTTTTCAATGCTCTTTGTAAATTTGACTAATTATTTTTGTGATTATTTTTACTGAACTTTTAAGATTGACTCAAAGTTTGTAAAATTGTTAATTAATCATAAATATGTAAATTTCATTATTCCATTAAATTACATCAATGTTTCATTTTTAATGATCTTTTAATAAATAAATAATTTTGCAAATTGTACTCCGTTACAAATTTTGGTCAATCTCGACGATTAAACGAAAGCTCTCATTGTTGTAGAACATGCCTACATCCTGATATGTTCATCTTTGAAATAAACGCAAGCCATTCTTTATCGTTTATATTTTGATTGCTGTTTCAATAGCACTATTTTGAATTTGGCAAACAACAACTTGTTACAGAAATGAAATCTCAACAATAATTACGATAATTAGAAGTCAATAAAAAATAATCTTACAGCCTTATATGTATATAAATACAAATGATCAATTTGATTTAAGTTTGAATAATAAGTAGCAGTTAACCATTTAAGAATAAGGTTCAGCTTTGATTTGGGACTCTGTACAAATAAATATGAAGACAAACAGAAAAGAGGAGTTTTTTAGTATGTTCGGTTGACAGGATAGGTTGGATTTATCGAATAAATAATTACTGTCAACTCATGTTCGGAGAACAAAGTTATGGCGTTTTCCAATGACAGGAACTACTCGACTCTGGGTCGAGTAGGTTATAATTTTTAAAAAACTCATGTTCCAATGTGGAACTGAAGAAACTGAAAAAAAAAATGAATATTTCCATGGTAATTCAAATGTATTTAGCAATATTTATATTTTACCTCTTCATCATTATAAATATCAACAACATTACCAATAAAATTGTTTACTTTTGGAATGTGTCTCTTTGGTTTTTTAAAATGCAATATTAATGCTTCCATTTCATCGTCTGAAGTATCATCTGATGAGGATAAAAATTCCATATCACCAAAAACATTTTTTAATTGCCTATCCATTTTTTTATCCAAGATTAATTAATCAGCATTAAACCAGCCAAGACAAATTATTATATTCAATCTGTCATGTTGCTAAATACATTTGAATTACCATGGAAATATTCATTTGTTTTCAGTTTCTTCAGTTCCAGATTGGAACATGAGTTTTTTAAAAATTATAACCTACTCGACACAGAGTCGAGTAGTTTCTGTCATTGGAAAACGCCATTAGATTCGTAGATTTGAACCGATTATATGAAATCAAACTCAAGTTTTGGTTAACTTGGATGATATTTTGTTAAGACTTCTTTTGTTTATTCAATTTTCATTGGTTAAATATAAACTGTCAGTGATATAAAAGATTATCTAATAATTAGGTCGAACATGAGTTAACAGAGTTTTTTAGGTAGGTTCAACCTATCCTGAAAACCGAACATACTATTTATTTAGAATGTTCTAAATGAGTGTAATTGAAGTAGGCGCAGAACTGTTTTAGTAGAAAATCAACAAACGTAGTTGAAAATTTTGACTAAAACTAAAGATAACTGTTTAACCTTCTAACGGGAAACGCGTATTCCCTCCACTCAAGCAAGGCAAGCAGATTCCCTGCAAACCAGTGGAATCCACTGGTTTGCATTACTCTTCTTACAACTATACGGTTTCGACCGGCATCCCAGTTAAACGGTTAACAGAACTAAATTAAAATTTTTAGTATTTACACAATCAAATATTCGAATTAAATTGAGATTCCAATTTAACAGCACTGTTTTTTTACACAAATTATATTTTAACCAATTTATTAAAAAACTACTTTAAATTATTATGCAAATGCTACATTTACAATAATTAACTTTTAAAATGTTTTAATAATTTACAAAAATCTTCCATAATTGATCCAATAAAGTGGTCATAATATGAATGCAACGGATGATTAAAATTTAATAATTTAATATGGTTATTTGTAAATATTATTTACAAATTTTTATATAAATTATTAAAAAGAATTAAAAGTACAATGAATACATGAAAAAGTAACAACAGACACAGAATGACTTGTTTCGCAGTTCTTCGTGCACGATTCGTCAGGTACCATTCAATGTGTTGAAAAGTTCTTCAACAAAAGTCATGAAGAAAATTTTAAATATCTATAGTTTGGAAGTTGCGTTCAGATCCGTACCAGAGTAAACACTAGTTTGCTTGTTATAATCACTTACTTCATATGTCCATTATAAAAATGTTAAAAATACTATTTCAGTTTATTTAATTTATAGTTTCACAATGGCGCATTATGTCAAGATAACAAAACTAGTGAATAGAAATCTGTATTTAATTTGTATGAATCAAAGAATGATTTTTATATCAAATAAATTAACAATTTGATATAAAAATGATTGACTTTCATATTTGTTTTAAATAGTTTTTTAAATTGTTATTTTATTATTTTATTTTATATCATTGAGCGTTTCCTTTTTTATTGTTCTTCTACTTTTGTATATTATTTTTTACTTCTCTGATACTTCTCGGAGCGAAATCGAAGAGACTGCGAATACTGAAACGAAATAAACGTTTCCTCCTATACTTATACATTTATTAATTGGATGCGCAGTCTTATAAAAACGATCGACCTCTCGATCGGCTTATTTATTTTGTTTCAATTTGGTACTGCATTTCAATTTGGGTCTACTTCTGCAAACACCAAATTTTGTGTTTGCATTTTATATTGCAATTTTTTATACCGAAGTCAATCGAGCATATAAAATACTTTTTTTATGCAAAATTTTCACAATTCCTGTTAATTGATCATATTTGCCTTTGTTTGAAGATGGAAACAGATTTTCGATTCGATTACATAATAAGGTGTGATAAAAAGTTGTTTGTTTGTTTTTTATCTTAAAAATGTACAATCGTTGAAAAAATATTACGTTAGAATCTCCTCCATTTCCATCCTAGATTTCATTATAGATTGCATTTCGTGAAAATTTCATCCACTATACTTTATATTCTAAATATATCAAATATAAGGCCGCCTCATTAATACACTGACTAGATCAGTTAAATATACATATATAAGAATAGGTGGATAAAAATCTGCTGTTTATCTGTAAAATAGCATTAAAAAACTTTTTCTACTGCTTTTAACTTAAATTTTATGCCTCTTATATTAGCAACTTATTAAGACATCTGAGAAATTAAAACTATAAATTATTACATACAAATAATTAAGTATGAAATATTTTGCAAAATTATGTACAAACAGAACACAATTGTTTGACCGTATAACCACCATGCTTATACATGTATACATATATTTATGCTTGCATTTATGTGTATATGTACACATTTATATATTTATATATATCGTCATTCGGCTTGGCATTTATTCTGAATATCATTATCCTTCTAAATTTTCACCAACAAAAATACATCAGACGTGAACTCTGGCCGCAAAATATAGTTACGTATTATATTAAAATTTATGCTGCTAAATTTTCACGCAACGAACGTATCTTTTGGTATGCAATTTTAAGAATAATTTGTATTTGATTCAAATTTTACTTAATTACGGAAGAATCGATAAATAGAACATTTTTATCAAATGCTTATTTTCGCTATATGTTTTCAATACTTTGACAAATAATGTACATTTCACAAATTTATATTAAATATTATATTAAATATATTTATATCAAAATATATTATCATAAAATCGAAAAACTATACTAAATATATGTATTGGAAGAACAATAATTTATTCATTTAATTCGTGTTACCGTTTTTGCAATTAATAAAAATTATTATTATTATATACATTAATTTAAAATTATAATTTCAATTAAAATAATAACAAAAAAGACATTGTTTATTTCAAAGTTAAGAAATTATTATGTAATTAAAAATACTGATTGTTTGTAAAATAAATAATGAATTCACACAGTTAAAATAACACTATATACTTATGCATAAAAAATCAATTGAACAAAGTAAACAAAATGAAACAATTCATATCACGCGTGTATAAGAATTGGAATCATAATAGCCAAATGATGTATCAAAATAGCCAAAAGATGCGCACGTTCGCCAAGAATCGCATATTCTCTGTACCTAATGTAAAATTCAGCTCGTTTATAAGCAACGCTAGGCTCGTTTTGCAATCGCCACAATCGAATGGATTGAAGTCGAACTTTTTTTTCTTTCTTTTTTGACACAAAATTGACACCTGTTAGCTTTCTGTAAGCAGGAAGAAAAACATTTAGTATTACATTTTCCATGAGCAAATTTTATGTTCTCGCATAATGGAGAATCAATCAAATCCGCTTTCGGGTTCCGGACGGAGCTGCCTAATTTAGGAACTGTCTTCTCGAACCGAAATCCAAATCGAATTTAGCGAATCACCCGAAAAAAATGTTATAACATTAAAGAATAATCAATAAATAAAATTTGATGACAGATTGGCACATTAATTATTAAATTTGTTCTTTGTTTCTGAACGTACTTCAAAAGATGAAATTGAAAAAAATTACGCATTAAATTTAATTCAGCGTTTAATTTCTTTCAAGTTATGATTTAAAAAAATTATACAGAAATTGAAAATTCCGAATAAATATAACAATCTTTCATCGACCTTTGATTTAAAACAGACACTCACGTTTTTCTACGTTGAAAAATGAAAACATTTTTTTCGGCTTTAAAAGTTTAAGTAATGAATTATTTCTTGTCAAAAAGCGGCAATTTACTTTTAACCGCGCCTTCGCACACGACAAGTCGTTGCGCCGTCGTGATATTATAAAGAGGAACGTTGCCCTCGAGGCTTGCACGCAATAGTGCCATTCTGCTCGGCGGAACATCTACAAGTTCGGCACCGCCGGCAAGTCGGAGGTTGCCCGCCTGGGCTTGTTGTTTGCGTTCGAAGTATTCGACGATTTTGGAGATCGTACGACTTGTGGAACAGCCCTGAATACTCCCAAGACGTTCTTCCCAGCAGGTGTCACCACCGAGACTGGCAATGTCTTCAGACGAGTCCGTGTAAATGGAGCTGGTCCGATGATCATCTAGCAGAAAAAGACTGCTGGCGGCGGAGCTGCTGAGGGTGGAAGCGTGGCGTCGATTGGGTGGCTCAGGACTTAGGTCCTCGCCAACGCAACTCCAGAAGCCAGATTCACAGCTGCCTCGGCGGCGCGGTTCCCAGCCATCACGGAATAATGGATGCCCGAATAATGACGCAGCGCCCACCTTTGTTGCCACCTGCCATGTAATATTCATAAGTTATTCATTATATTTGCAGATTATTTCAGTCAGAACAACGTAATATCTGTCTAAATGTTTGCAAGATGATTGAGGGATATCGTTCATGCGTGAATTTGACGTGAGTTCAAAATATTCATTCGTGCTTTTAATGAAGATTTGACTTCGATTCAGCTTGGATGAAATGAGGATTTTGCGTGGATTCAACTTTTATTTATGAATCAACCCATTTAGTGCCGATGATGCGTTTACACAACATTCGAAAATGTAGTTTTTTTTAAATTACTTTGATTTAAAAGTTTAAATATTTTTTCTAATCAGAATAATAGCTAGAATATACTATAATATTACACATTTACAATTTGTATAAAAAATTCATTTTTTATTGCAAAAAAATGCAAAAAAGATTTTTATTGTAAAATTTTATAGATTTTGACACGCAGAACACGAATCCACAAAAAAATTACCAGAACGTTAACTCCTTTCATGTTTGGCGCTTAATGGGTTAAATGTAAACCAATGTGATATTATACGTTCATTCGTGAAAAAAACAGAATTTCGGATATTCATAAATTAACTATATACTTGACCCTGTATCTACGTTGATTAGTACAGTAAACATAGATTTGGAAACTCATTTTTTGTTCATGGATTTAAAATGAATAACTTGAAGTTCAACATTTATCAATATTTGAAACGTCGATTTTACGTAAATTCATTATCTTAACGTAAAATCTACGCACATTCAACGTACAAAATAACTGCCAACATAACAATTTAAGATATATATTAAAGAAAAAGGAATAAAATTATACAAACCAAATCACCGACCTTCTTCTCCCACTTCTTTCTAGCCGTAGGGCTGCTGGGCTCGGAGTTTGGCTTTTTTCGTTCCAAAATTTTGGCAATACTGTCATTTTGTGCCGGCTTAAATTTGGCGCCGACACCATCAGTGACACTGGTGCGCACGTCCTCCAGGGACGGCAATTCGAGACAACTAGAGAACAGATCGCCGAGGATCTTTCGTACGCCGCCCAGAGCGTGAAATGGATTAGCTGTCATCGGCCGATAATAAGGGTCTCGCTTGCTCGCAAGCTCGGCGACTCTTCTCGCGGAATGGCACCTGGCCTTGTCTGACGGCGATGCGTTTGTACAGCCTCGTGCGTCCGCCGAGTGGCTTCGCATTCGAGCCGGTTTTCGTCTCAAACTTCGCCCCTCTCTCATCATCTCTTCCACACTCGACATCAGCGTCTGATCCACCGACTGTTGCTTACTCAATTCGCTCTTCGACTTTTGCTCGTGAATTGCGATTAAATTGTCCAACGTACTTACAATTTCAATAAAAGATGGTCGAGACTTTGGCTCATACTGAAAATAATAACAAAACATAAATTAATATTTTCATTTTAGATCCTTCTTTCTAATACATAAATTAAAGAACATTTTCTTGTATTTAATAATGCATTAAAATAATTTGTTTAAATAAATTGTTTTTACTTGAAAGAAAAGAATTAAGAGTTGAATTCTTTATGTGATAATAATTTACAATGCTTGGGAATATTTGTCTGGAAATAAATGTTTTTATATAAATCCAAACAATAACTGCAAGCAAAGTCTAACGTAGTGAAGAAAAGCGAGTTCAGGAAAGTTGCCAAAATGATTATTTAAGAGAAATCAGATGGTAAAAGGCCTGGACATTCGTGCAGAAACCACATTAGTTCAATTGTGTTCATTAACAATGAAAATTATTGTACAAAGTGTTAAATCAATTAAATTAGATAAATAATAATAACTCGAGACGTACATAGTCTATTAAATGCAATTAGTGATTATGACACAGCTCATATCATTATCACAAAATTATAATTAATTATTCATTTTAAATTATATACTTATGTTGTCTAAATTAAATGTTTATTTCATTAGAGATTGTCTTGGAAACTTAAATCAAATGGCAACATTTTATGCAAATAAAATGCTTGTAATATGAATGTTATTATGCACGAAAGATATTAATAGTTGTTTGTTATTTTAATAAAAATTTTACGTATAAATAGATTCAGGTATATTTCACAAAACTATGTTTTTAATTTAAACTGTACATATTAAAATTTATAAAATAAAAGAATAATCTTGAACAAATATTTCAATATAAAATGAATAGCTGATATGAATAACTGATAAATATTTTTTCTTTTAGTTTTATGAATGTATTACTTTGAATATCAAACAATACGAAGAATCATTGATATTGTTTAAAATTAACATTCTAATTATACTTTATGATGAATTGTACATGTTTATTTCTAAATATAGAGCACTGTTTGTTAAGCATATTTCTAGATAATATACTTTTTCATATATCAAGCTGAAAATATGCATTTGTAACTAAATTTTCATCCTAAAAGTGATACATCTGCGCGGATGTGAATCATATTATCAGACTGATAAATTCAATGCGCAACTCGGTTGAATAGTTGAGTCATAAGAAGATCTATTGTTGTTTGATGATGAATGAACAATCGTAATATCTTTTTATATATGAAATATTTTCATTGATAATCATTTGTATGGCGCAAAATGTATGTGATTATATTACTTCTTTATATATTGATACATTTTATTTGTCTCTTTTATATTTTACAATATCAGTAACTGTCTTCAATGTCAAAAGATTACATTTTAAAATATAGGGAAATGTACAATTATCGGAATTGTTATTTTATAAAAGTCAAATTTCGATATCATTTTAAGCTATCTCAAAATTTCACTTTTAATTCAAATGAGAAAATGTAGAATAACTTGTTTGTTTTAAAACAAGTTTACATTAGCGAATATTTACTTCAATTTTACTATCATATATTGTAATTATAGTATCGCGAAATGAAAATAATACATTTTATATTTTACAATCTAATATTGCATATAATTTATTGGACTGCGTTTATCAAATTTAAATATTTTTATAATTAATGTACGAATTTTACATTGATATGAGTTAATTGTAAATTAATAAAAATATATTTTGAATTTTTTAAAAGATTAACAAGCTTATTATACTTTGTTATAAGTGCGATAAGGAAGGATAATATTCTTAGACATAACAGAAAGAAATATAATTATACATAAAATAAATAGAATAATTTCTTCTATACTTTTTCCTCTCTAGGACGAAATACGATATATACTATATCTGGATTATTTTCAGTTCAAAATAGACACATTTCTGTTTTGCAAGATATATTACATATTTATAAATATTTACCGTGCAACAATTGAAAGCAAGTTGAAGAAAAGCCGGTGGCGGATCAGCGGGGGCGCAAATTTCCGCGACAGCCAAGTAATCGAGGCCAAAATTGTCGGAGCGTGGAAGAACATCGGGATCAGCGGGCACACGTCCGATCAACTCACAGACGACGATACCAAATGAGAAGACGTCCGAGCGATGATCGTACCATTGACCCTTAAGACACTCAGGCGACATCCAGTAAGGACTGCCGACGGTGCTCAATCGATAGCCTGAATTGGGATCCGGGATTTTAGCCGCGAGACCAAAGTCACCGACTACCGCGGTCATTTCGCCAGTACATTCGTCCTTCTTGATAAGCACGTTCTTTGACGTGAGGTCACGATGAAAGATGCCCTTGCTGTGCAAATAAGCCATCCCCCGTGCCACGTCGCGCGCCAGCTTCATTCGAATCAAGTGAGGAAGTGGCGTGTGTCGCGCCATGATCAGCTGTTCCAGACTTCCACCGTTGATGTACTCGGTCAGAGCGTGTAACTGACCTTCGTGCACGCAAACTCCCATAAATCTGCAATGTCAATATAAATTTAATTTTTACTCTAAATTCAAATTAAATTTAAAGTGATTTTTATATTGTGCTCTTAAATTTGCATAATATTTTTTGGATATACCTTTTTTATTTTTATACTCAGAAGAAATAAGATAAGCACAATATGTAAGCATTAGTAATTTGTTCTTAATAATAATGAAATAAACAGAAATTTTGTATATTTTATTTATTTTTAGTATAATTTAAAGTTATTGTCAAAAATGATTCAATCCTTACTAATATATAAAATTGAAAATATGTTTGTTTCTATGCCAATCACGTAGAATCTACCAAACCGATTTCAATCATACTTTGAGGGAATATACGCTAGGCAAGTAAACTTATCTGTCTTTGTTTACATTATATGTAAACATGAATGTTTCTCTTTGTCAGGCGTATTATTTTCAGAGATACTTGCCTAGCGTATAGCTTTAAGTCTCCAAAATGTTGAAGGTCTTATAGTTTTGTGATACATACACGGAGACAAGTAAACAGTAACAATAACTTAAAATTAAGGGTACACATTCTATTGTCACTGTATGGCTACTGTTGCTTAGTTCTAAGCACTGGTTGCTTAGATTCTAAACAATGGTTGCTTAAAATTAAGTGATGGCAGCACTAACTAACCTTCTAAGCAAATATTGCTGCACTTTACAGCACTCAGTGCTTAGAAAATAGGCAACTGTTCCATTTTGCGTGGAAGCAACTATTATAATACAATAATAAGAAACAAATATAAGAAACTATATAGTTGATTTTTAGAAAAAAAATGTTTGTGTCAGAGCTACCCCCTCCCCCAGGGGAATGTCATAGAGAGTACTCGGGTTTCGCCCGCGTGAAGCCGGCGATTATTTTTTATTTTTATTTTATTTTATTTATTATTATTTATATATTTATTTATTATTATTTAAATTTAAATTTTATTCTGAATTTTTATTAAAGTTAAACTGTATTTTCTTTACTTTTTAGGTTAGTTTAATTATTTATTAAATCTATATATCATTCTCAATTGTATATCTTATTAAAAAAACATTTATCGTATATTTTCACTTTTCAAAATAGATGTTAATTTAAAATATATATTATGAGAAACAGTTACAAGAACCACAAATATTTGTAATACAATCAAAAAAGTTATTCATTTAATCGAAGCAAATTTAAATAAAAATACTTTAAATTACGATGTAAACTTGGTTTATGGAATATGTATTCATATTTTTGAGGAACTGTAACTACATTTTCTCAATTCGACGAACTTTTTCCGACCATTCACTTGTACATTTTCTTTCATTTAATTAATACTTAGGAACGCTTCGTTGATTATAAATATTTTTACACGTTTATGTTTAAGATGTTGTATATAATAAAACATTAAGATTTATAAAATTTTCACGCCATAAATAATGTTCGTCGTCACATTTTTTGCGTAACCCTGTAACCAATAGCAATTTAAATGGAGTTGTTCAATTGAACTTTCCCACGACTATTTTGACTCATTACATTGCCCTAACATGTCATTGGATCGACTTAAGGTAGAGTACAATTTCGGCTGATTGTGCCACTGTATAAAATGATTTATTTATTTATTGTTTCATTTATTATGTTTACGATAAGAGGCAGACAAAATGAAAGAATGTATTGTTATTGGTCGTGGCGAATTTTGTACCACGTTTTGTTCTATGAGAAAGAACTGTAGTTTTCTTTAATGAAAGCCAGAAAGTCACGTTTCTCCTTAAAGGATATGACACTTGTACTTTTGTCACGCACTTCCTTTTGCCTGTCAATCAAAATCTGCCATTATTATTTTCTCTTTATTTTAATTGCTAATAAAATTACAAAAATGAACGAAATAACAATTATTTATTAATTGATGAACAAAGTTGTTTTTAGTTGAAAAAAAAATCAAGTTTGAAAAACTTTTAATATATAGTCTTTTAATTATATTCATTTTTTAAAATAAATGTTGGATTTAGTTATATTTTGATTTATAATTGGTATTAATATTTCACTCTAACAAAATGTATTTTATTTTCTGTAAGAAAACAAAGTTAAAATAAGTAAAAATTACTTAAATATAAATACACAGTCAGTGAAAAGGTAAACACGAAGCTGTTTGCCTTCAGGAACCAAATCAAAAGAGATATATTCTGAATTAAAAAAAAAAAACATTTCAGATAATGATAGTAGCTCTTTAATGGAAACTCAGATTTTTTTTTACATTTCATAAAAATTAAATCAATTTAATTTCTAAAAATTAAAATCAACTTTATTTTCAACCGTTTTTCTTATCGTTTACTAATACATTTTGCAATTATAATTTTTAATATATTTTTTAAAGAATTAACTATTTTCATTGTTTCTCTTTGGTTGCAATTTGCCCCTTTTTTTCTTTGTTCTTAATTACAGTTATTTTACATTTGTGCAGTATATTTTATTCTTATTTTCTTATTCATTTAATATCTTCATGGACAATTTTGTCCGTCATTCTAACGTCGTTAATTCGAATAGCGTGTGCGTCAACTTTCGGGTGTCGTCGCATGTTAAAAATGTTTTGTGGAAGGATCGATTTCAGTTTTTGTCGTCGTCGTCGCACGAGATAGCAGTCTTTATTTTTAAAAACTATCGTCCCGGTTTTGACGATGATCTTCACGAAAATTTGCAATTTCTTATAGCTGTATTAAATTGTTCCGTCATATATCGCGTCACGAAATATATTCTCAATAAAAATTAAAACTTATTATATAATACAATTTAAAATTTTATGTGAACTTTTGTTATTGAGTTATTTTCAACATTTGAGATTTGTTAAATAAAATCTTTGAATACAATTATTTTAATTATACATTTTTTAGTTATAACTTTGTTGTTGCCTTTTATTTTGAATATATATTTAGTCAAAAGTTCCTCACCTTAAAATATTTGGATGACTGAGTTTA
This sequence comes from Gryon sp. ZL-2020, assembly GCA_022817425.1. Taxonomy (NCBI): domain Eukaryota; kingdom Metazoa; phylum Arthropoda; class Insecta; order Hymenoptera; family Scelionidae; genus Gryon; species Gryon sp. ZL-2020. The sequence goes on along the minus strand of JABFPJ010000944.1, from coordinate 13,865 downwards.
TTCATAAGTTGTACTTCTTTGAGCATGTTTGGCCTATTAGCCGGGAGCTTATTCATTTTGAGAACCATAACTTGGCCTGTCACTTTGTGGGTCACCTGAAAGCAAGACGAAAAGTAAGTTTAGCAAAGTCAATGCACTAATTTCAACTTATCGCGATTCGTAAGCCAACCTCTTTGCCTTTTATTTCACCAACAGATGGCTAATATGATAAAACAAACAATAGGGAAATTGTAACATTTCTGCTTCAATCGTAAACATTTTTTCTTATTTTTATCTTCAACATGTTTTTTAGTTCAATTTTTTTTTAATAAAAAAGGACAAAACATTTGTTCATATTTTCTGTTTTAATAATATCTTCAATCTATTAGAAAATAGTATTAAGAAGTAAAAAAAGTAAGGGAAAAAAATGTAAATAGGGTGACATTTTTATTAGCATAAAAATGTATTATTTTGTTGTTTGAAAGAACTAAAAGCTTGCGTTTAATTTGGAGTACTTTTTCCTGTTACGTAATACAAAAGTATATTTGAGTATCATAATACTTGCGGACTGATTTACTATTCTTTTTATTAGAGAAAGCAAAATAAACTCACACATTGCTATTTCAAGTTTACAACGGAGTTTTACATTTTAAGTAAAAATATAATTCCAAATTATTGTATTAAGAGTGTGAATATTTTAATCTCAGGATTACAATGTCAGGTTCATTAAGATTTACGGTAAGTTTGATTTAAACTGACTAAAATGGAGCATTTGGTTGTAAAATCATGTCTACTTAGTCGGAAGTAAAACAAGACAAACACATTTTTATGAGATTTAAAACTTTATTTAAACTTATTTTAATATAATTAAAAATACGGAAAACAAAATTCATTATTTTTTTTACTTTATTATTATTTTATTTCCTACTTAATTATTGTGAGAATAAAAAAAATGGAAAAGCGTGTTAAGAGGTTACTTGCGATTGTGTCCATTTATCGAACTTACTTAATTTGATAAAGAGTATTTATAATGAATGGACGTTTGATAGAGAAACCGTATTGGAGTTCGTTATTTACATAAACACTTTCTGTAATTAATTTACGATAAAATAGATTATTTATCGGCGGATCTCAAGGCGCAGGTAGAATATTCAACTTTGTACTGTGTTTTTATTCTCTCTCTCTCTCTCTCTCTCTCTCTCTCTCTCTCTCCTTTAATCAATCTGATTTCTTATGTATGATAACGTGCGGATACGCCATTGGTTTAAGAAATTGAAAATGTGATTTTCATCAATCATTATCGGTCATTATTTTGTGTTACTTCGACAAATTATCTTAAATAATGTTGAATGACGGGTTATTTATTTGTAATTACATTAACTTTTCAGTATAAAATGATTATTTATGTATAAAATGATAATCAAATTGTAAATCAATATAATAGTATATTTCGTACTTAGATAATTCGTTTCCTCGATGAGATATTTTTCGCCACAAGGGAGCAGAGAATGCAGTTTCTTTAAAACCCCCTAGAGATGGAAACTGCATTTTCTGTCACCGTATGGCGAAAATTGCTGTTTCTCGAAACCGCGTCGAGGAGAGAAACTCTAATTTCTGTCCTTCTGTGACGAAAATGTGACGTGAAATGAAAAGCTATCGTTTTTTTTATCAGAAAATGAAAACTGAAGCTCATAAATAAAATTGGCTGCATTAATTTACTATTTTTCCTTATCAAATATTTGTGTATAAATGAAAAGCCATAAATTAATCAATGAAAACTGCGAGATTAGAGCAAGAACTCTGAGAGGCTCGCAGGAGCTTGAGCTGGATTTTGATAAGTGTTACACGCCGGCTGGCTGATTAAATCCACGTGTCTTGTAGCATACGCCGGTGATTTGCGGATAATGAGACATTCTCTCGTCGTCATTCAGACAGTGTCGCAGATTCGCACTTTCGTGTCGACCGATATCAATCTTCGTTGCAGTTTAGTTGTAGCAAAGGAAAGACACACGCGCCTTATATGAATGCGCGAGAAAGAGAAAGACACTAAAGAACAAAAGTGTCGTCGCAAAAGGGGCAAAGGAGAAGGTAGAAGCAGGTAGCTGTTTCTCACGGGAGAAACTTATTAACGAAAGCATGAGCGTGGCATCTGGTTGACGCTAAACACGCATAACGCTTGGACTTAATAATCCTGACGGTCGGATCTGCAACCAGACCACCGGCTCAAATCAATGTTGCACACTACTCCAAGCAGCCTCGTTTCAACCTCGTTTGCTCGATTTATCGATTTAAGAAATCGCGATGCTTCGCTGATTCCACGTAGCTGAGATTTGCGGTTCTGTGTTATTCTTCTTCTTCTCTTTTTTTTGCAATGCATTTCGACATGCTGATGAATTATGAATTTCAAACAGGTGAGGAGAAATACGCCAATTATATGCTTTTTGCATTTTTGTGTTGAGATAAATGAGCGACGAATATATATTCGAAATAAATGAAATATTATGATACAATATTTAATATTAACTCTACATTATACATTTTCGATTATAAATTACTCATTTAAATCATTATTATATTGCTATTGTAAAGTTATATATCATTGATTTTATGAGATATCTACAGTAATACACAAAATCATTTCAAGCCGGCGACATCACGAGAAATAATCGAGACGCTGCCAGAAAATAAAAATAACCGCACTAATTGAGATGCTCATCCGCTCGGCAACTATATTTGATAATTTCTAACTTCCTATTCCTAAATTGAAAAAAATATTTCCCCCGATTCAGAATTTTCAAAATAATTTAGATGATAGTCAATACAGCTGTCAATCAAGCAAACGTATAATTCGGATTAAAAAAAGTTCTGTTTTTAAATTTATCTCAAATGTCACATTTCCAACAAGAATACGGCGCTTTATTATAATAAATATGAGTCAACATCAAATGTTTAATCCAATAATCTATGTTATTTATAAAAACATTCTTTGTCTAACATGAAACTTTGTCTGATAATATTGGTAATTAACATATTTATAATAAACAATTAATAAACATCAAAATATGATAAAAGCAAAACGTTGTTATTACAAAAGTTAAAATAAATGGCTAAACATTTCAGAGAATGTCATTTCAGTTTCGCTGAACATTTACCGCAAGACATTATGAATGATAATTTTTGCTGAACTGTTCATAATTTTACTTTATAAATAGCATCACGAAGAAGAAACTTTCCAAAACATAATACTCCGAACACTTTTTCTCGTCTGACAATTTAAGTGATCAATTTTTGCATCGCGCGGAATGCTTTGGCAATGACTGACTTAGTTGGACGTTGGCCAATCAGTGACAAATCCGCGGAAAATTGTCACAATCCAAGAACAGCAGTAACTTCGCACAATGACCGTTTCATACAAAACTTTCGAGGTTTCCATTTTCATTTCCGTTTTCAATTTTTTTTAATTCAAACCCTTATGTCTAGTTCAAGGGAAGGGCAACCAACGGTGACTAATGATTTCAATAATTGAGCTGCACATTAGGCATTAATGGTGCATAAGATAAATGATTTAATGTAACTTTTTTTAGAAAGAAAAAAATGTCTTAAGCATATTGTTAATTTGATTTCATATGTATTAAGATATTTTGGTGTTTCCAGATATGAAGTGGTTAACACAAATTTTAAGTTATTTGAAATGTGTCATTTTTTAAATGAAAACTATATTAAGCTTTTAAACAACATTTTTGTCGTTTTTATTTTAATCTGGTAATATATGAAGCATTTTTAATCAACTAATTCGAATAGAAAAGTGCAAAGCAAATTCTAGTGTCAGATTCCATTAATATAATCAACTGCCGGCAGCACGTGACACGAAACGTCAACAAGTTTCCGATCTGCAAACCGGTCCAATCGAACGTCGGAATTTTTTTCGAATTTTTCGTACTTTCGTAATTTCGCGCGGAGAAAGTTTTGCGATTGGCGGGATAATTTAACCGTATTAACAATAAAGTTTGCTTTCGTGATCGAATTTCAATCATTAAAACTTGTATTAATTACTCACGTCCGTGATAGACAATTTTATACTCTAGCTTGAACGTAAAGAAAACAATCAAGAAAAGTGTAAAACTATATAAGTGAACTAAATTGTCCAGTTTATATTTTTAGAGAAAATGCGGAAGAAAAAATTAAATTAAAAATTATTATTTTTCAAGTGAGTTATTTTTTTGTTTTCGTCATATCTATCTTAATCAAAATGATTAAATTCAATATATCTATTTTCGTCACCACAATAAACGAGTGTGATTTTTAATTGAAAATGGAAAATAAAAGTTTGCAGCACAATGCAATTTTACGAACGTCGAATCATCATAAATTAAGCGCTGGTCGGCGTGCTTAATCAGAAGGACTTAAGAGCGTTTAATTGAATTATATAAAGCACTTATGAACTCTCAATCTTAACGTAACGTTTGATTTATCTATGCCAAACAAAATAGCGTATACGTGCAACCCAGATTCTTTCTTTGTTAAGCGACTTAGCTGTAATGGGATTTCGAATTCTTCGAGTGTCAATATATTGGGTCGTCGTATGGCGCTTTCTTCATCCTCGCGCTTTTGGTTCTACATACATATAATAAGCCGCTCAATATGCAAATGATACTATAATAAATGGAGTGTCAATCTTGCTGATTAGCGAAAGTCATCGAAAAATAAGACATACAAGATCAAAAAAAAAGTCATCCATTGCAAACAGACATTTTTGTATTTCTTTCATTTTTCTTTAAATTGCTGTAGTAAAATTTAAGTATTTTAAGTATTCAAAAATAAGTAAAGCAATTAGTATCATATATTTTTCAGTAGAATGAATAATAAATACATCGCTCAGATTCATTCAACATTAATTGTTATTAATAAAGTGATTTAAATTTCTATAGTCGTTGAAAATTGGGATTGTAGGTGTATTAGTGTAAATGATATGCGCTGATTCGGGTTGCATACAGTGCAGTAAAAATAAATTAATCGAAACCGGCGTATTAATTGCTTTATTACTGCATTTGTGGCTTTTTATTGATATTTTACACTTTGCTCGTAGAATGCGCTTAACGGTGCAAAACATTTGACATTTCTGAAGAGTTGCTTACACAGCGGGATTTTTAACGGAATCAAAAATAAAGTGAAATATACGTTTTCTTATCAAAGAATATGCTCTTCAATTTAAAACAAAAACACTTTTTTACATAAAAATGATTAAAAAAATATGAAATAGTTTAAATAATTGGAAAATGTGTTTATTATATAAACGTAATTAAAATTATTATGAAGTGTAAAAATAACGGGAATGCGATGATAATACGAAAAATAGAGTATAATAAAAAATGCGATAAATAAAATGTATGGCAGAAATAATTGAATTAAATTTAAGATGATTACGTTAACAATTTAAGTGCTCCGTTGGTGTGAAATATAAAGTGATTGGATAAACAGTTAATTTATATATTTATATATGAATATCGTCAACATTTTGTAGCTGAAACTATTCAATAAGTTTAAGCTGTATAGTATCTCGCTTTTTTGACATAATAAATAATAAATGTAATAAGATAGTTTGGAGATTCATTTTTATTGTCAAAAAAGAGAAATGTTTATGAATATGCAATAATTTACATTTTAAATCGTACCCAAAATTGTACAATTTCAGGATTTTCCGACGCCTTACGTAATTGTATATTTCTCAAAAGTGTTTTCCGTCTGATCATTTAATATTCATAAACTGGTCTTATAGATATAATAAATATTCAAGTTGAACTTTTATATTGGCATGTGGCAATGCAATATATACGTCTACTCTAGAGATTAAAATTTTGGAATCGGTTTATTTTGTAAGATTCAAGTTGAACAATTATGTATAAAGAAGATGTATCTTCATTTCGTAATTTCGTGCTTGTAAATTAGTTAGTTAAGGAAGTTTGTAGTCATTATAGTTAAATTAGTTATCAGAATTGTTAATTTTTGTTTTTCTAATATTTTTAGCAAAGCTAATTATATTATTTCAATAGTTTCATTGAAATTTAACAAAGTTTAATTATTTCTTAAAAATATACAAAATTGCATACAAATTTCTGATTGTTCAAAGGAGCATAATTAGAAATACCGTTAGTTGAATGTCTGTATTTCGAAATAAAAATACTTTTATCTTTTCATTCATCTAAATATCGTTAAGGACAACTCAAATTACACTTGGTTTTACACTCTACAAATTTTAAACACCAACTGTTCTATCTTTTGCAAGTTTATTTCGTAACCTTTACATGCAAAATATTCATATATTTTATAATAAAATTGTAAATTTTAATGGCTTTACATCGACTTAAACTAGAAAGTTTATTTCATTCGAACCAATATAAATCAGTTTAACTTGTTTTCCTTTGACTTTTAAATACAAAACTATAGTTTCTATTGATTAAACTTTGATGAATGAAAAATAGATTTTGCAGTTGTTTGTTTGCAAAAGAATCGGGCATGCAGATGGGTGACTGCTTCCTCGGCCAGGAAGCCATCTCTATCGTATCGTGCGCGAGATAGACTCGGCACAATGCCTTCACACTTTCCTAAAGATTTCTAAACAGATTTTCAAACTAAAGGCGTGATACGTTCATCTGCTCAGCCGGAAGTAAGTTATTGCCATTCAATGCAAAAGTGTGGAAACAATTCCAAACAAACGATACCATTTACTGTATTTTAGCTTCTTTATTATACTTATAAAAATTAACATATTTTAAGGAATATAAAGTAAACAAATATTTAAAAAAGAAATCTTAATTTTGATTTGTCTTCAAATTTAAATATATTTAACTAGAAATCGATTGTTTTTCAAAGCTTTAAAAGGTTACAATATTTGCAAGAGAACTTTGCAAATACTTTGCGTGGAAAAAGCCCTCTTAAAAGTTGATGAAGAAGAAAAAAGCGGTGCCATTAATAGGCTTTACGAGAGCAATTTGTGAATGCAAAACGAGACAGGATGTAAAAGGACGTGACATTACGTGCGGCCATCGCGAACGACCTTGCCTGTGACTCAAGAGTGCTCCTCTGCATTTCTTCCTGCAATAAAAACGCTGCGAACAGAACTCGAGAAAGCCGGTCACGCCACGATGACCATGGAGTACGAATACTCTCTAATGAGCCTCTTACGCTCGTTCGCTCATTTTCGTTCCACCGCCAATTCATTACGTGCCGTACATCTGTCTTTCTGCACCATTCTCTCACCTATTTTTCTTTCTTTGCATCTCCTTTTTCCCTCCTTTTTTGTTTTTATCCTGATAAGTGAAATACTTAGTGCTAACAATTTCCACTTTGTTTTTTATTCATTTTAAATTGGTATCACTTATTTTCAAACATAAACTAAGCCTGTTTGTTTACTTCTTGATGTAAAATCAAAACGAAAATGACCATTGCTTACAAGCAAGAATAACCTTTGCAAATAATCACAGTTGACCAATTTAAACATTTTGTTTACAAAAACAAAATTTGACTTTCGTTTATTTTGTTTACGAAGCACAAGTTGGCTTTTTTTATTTATCTATTTATATACATTAAATTGCGTATATAATTTATTGTAAAGATGGATGATTATTTTTGTATTAACAATGTTTTCAAAATGAAGTGAGAACAATTTTCTTAAGCATTTCATTTCTAAATAGGTAAAAGTATCATCTGTATGATAATTTGTGTTGTTATTGTAACACTTTTACCTATGCTCTCTCGACGCAAATGTATGTTATGGCGAGCCCCTTCTTACTCGTCGCAACTTTATTTTTATTGCTATTAAATAGATAGTTGTTTCTAGAATGATGCATTTTATACATTTCAGAGAATAAATGACCCAAAAAATATGAACATATTAATTTCTTCATTATGGCGTTAAAATATTTTCAACAAGTTACCTTGAGAAAATCAGTATATAATATAATTGAAACTAAAAAAATAAATCCCATTCATCTCTGTTGTTTAAACATTATCGACAAAATAATAAATCTTAATAATACGGTTGTAAAATAATGTTTACAGTTTTTTTTATTTCATTTATTCATAAAAGAAGAAACTTGAGTTTGAATGTTCAATATAATTTAAAATGACGAAATCACATTATTCTTGCTAGTTTTTAGACATCAATTTTTCGTGTCTTTGTCTTAAGAATATTATGATTGGATTGCAGTAATGTATGGTGTCGCTGTAATAGGACTTCTTTGTTCATTTGCACCAGCATTGTGTAATGTGTATGTGCATTACGCAAACCGCGTCTTTCCGCCAAAATACATGTTCGACAACTTCAAAGACCGGAAAATTACGTGAGATGACGATTATACGCGCAGTACCGTTTTGTACTGCTGTAGCCTCTGTTGCACAATGAAAAGCGGACGTAATAACATATTTGTTTGATGTAAATCAAAAATACATTGCAGTCATGGCAAGAGGAACAATCTAATTGGCATTTTTTTTCTTCTTGTCTTCGTGTTAATTCTTCTTAATTCATATATGAAACATAAATTGATTTACTTCGTTAAATTAAGTGATTTATTTGGTAGATAATGAACATGTAATATAATTTAATTGCATATTTGCAAATTTACTTCTTATATCGTTTTAATCTTGAGACTTGAGTTCTACACACAGAGCAGAATTAATTAAAAAATGTATGTTTAAAATTGAAAATTTACTCAACTTAATACAGGGACAGATACAAAATTCCGCGAAAAATTACTGAACTCTTCATTAAACAAATTATTGCGTTTTCACGAATTGTTCATAAATTTTCATATTAATTCTGCTCTGCGTGTATTCTTTCGTTATGATGATTGTTTCAAGATAAACAAATGTTTTATTAAATAAACTGTTTTTTAATTATGGGAAGGTTTTTTTGTTGAAGAAAAAAAGATATAAAAAATTGGCTACGAGATTGTTGAAATATTAGAAACATTTTTACGGATCAATGTCCGTTGATTATTTAACCGGCGTCAAATCATTTGCGCTACCCGGAAGAGAATTGTTCGTTAGTTTAAACCGAGTCTTCCTTAATGAACTTCTTTTTTTCGAGCGAATTTGGCTGGTGTACGTAACGCGATTGGGAAAGTAAGACGAATGAAATCTTGGCAAAAGGAGCAAGATTTTATACGGTTGCCAGGAAACATAGCGCAAATATTTTATACAAATTACCCGAACCAAAAATATATCATATCAAAAATTCCAATCTTATGAGACAGAAGAATGTACAAATTCAAAATAATTACAAAATTTATATTTTTTCTTCGAAAAATAAACCATTTTAATGTATTTTAATTTCGCCATTTTTAATTTAATTAGGAATTACATTTTTTAAGCAGTTTAAAAAAATAAGGAAAATTTTGAATTTGAAATAATAAAATTATCAAGGAAAAAGTCGTGAAATAAATGAATAAATAAATTTTAATTGCAATTTATGATTAAAGTTCATATTTTTTATTATTTCTGCATCATAGCATACTAAATGTGCAAAGAATATTTTGGGATCAACGACCTTCGGATTTGTCCAAATATAAAGAGCCAAAGTTATTTTGACGTTTGTGACTTGCACAGGTATAAGAGAGGTCAGGTACAATGATACGTGCTGAGCATGAGAATCGCGCATCAAAGTTGACACTCACTTTTGTTTTCGCAATTTCGTCATACTCTTTCTCTTATCATAACTTTTGTCTTCTTCTGACGTGTATTCTAATAGTTCTCTTTACTTCTTTTATTATCTTTTGTTTTTTTTAACAAAACAAGTCATTACAAAATACGTCTCGTCCAATTCAATGAAGTCATCCTCTAATATTGTCAAAAGTTGATTAAAAGTAAACTTTGTTATTTATTTAACTTTAAGAATTTCGACTGTTATGTTCATCATATATGATGAACAGAATGTCAAAATTTAATATTCATAATGATTGTGTTACTTTACAGTTGAATTCAATTTTCATTATCATTAATCAATTAAATGCTTAATTCAACAATTATACAAAAATGATAATTCCATACATCGAGAATTCCTCGTTGATAAAATATACTGTAAAAAGATGGGAAAAAATATCGCGTTAATCCATTTTATTAATGCGTAAACTCGTGATAGCAAAGATAATAAGTTTGCGAGAAACTCTCAAGCGTTAAGCGCGAGAGTTGATGATGAGAAATTATGATGATGATTTCACTGTTAGTTTTGTCAATCGTTTTTCATTTATAGTATTCAATAATGGAAAGCAGTAACGATGTCGTTGAAAGAGAGAAGAAAAAGAAAAAGAACGATAAATAACCGTTTACTAATATATCATAAAAACTTTCTCAAAATTAATATATAGGACTATATGTTTAGAATTAGACGGCGTTCGCGATGCATTGAAGATATCCGCTACCTTAGCTCGATTTCAGTTGACCTATTTATAACGCATTTGTCAAGGTTGCTCCTCGTGCTTTTGGAATAATTCAATGTGCTGCAATTTATCAGAATGCGTTTATTCGAAGACACAAAAAACATTATTTCCGATCGCATTTGTTTACGTTTCAGTTTTAATTTATACAATCATAAGTAACATGTAGCGTGTCTCATATCTTATAGACTTATTGACAATTAATAACTTTGTCAATTATACGCGGTGCGCAGCGAAAAATCAATATTAAATTCCAGGTTTTTTCAAGGTTTTTCAAGACAAAAATTTCCATTTTTCCAGGTTCCTATTTTTAGTATAATTATGATGTATAATTTAATAATTTACTCGTTATTAGTTATATATATATATATATATATATATATATATTTATTCATGTTTCCTCTATGCTTATATATAATTTGACATTAAACTTAGCGTATTTCTACTATCACAAGTTGATAAATGTTTTAAAACAAAACAAATAATTTCTCGTTGATTAAAAATATAGTAAATTTCAAAATAAATAAACTTTGAAGTTTCCAATCACAGATATCAATTACGTAAAGAAGCAACAGAATCTTGTATTTGTTCAGAGATTCTACCTGCTTCGTTTAAAATCTGAGCTTTTTTAATGTCTAATTCTTTGATTTCTTGTTGCTTTTGTTTTCTTAATAAATCTCGTTCTTTTTGACTTTCCATTTATGGCGCATTCAAATCTTTTACCATACAACAAAATGATTCAAACAATTTCGCGCGAAAATGAAATAAAATAGTAAATTCAAAAGCAGATTACATGGATGGACAAAATAATATTAATTTAGTTTAATGTTTATATATGTTTATATAATGTTTGTAAATACATGTATATATATATTTTGTTTTTAATTCACGTTTATATTTATATATAAATGGGAATTTTAAAAATAAAAATAAAAAAAAATAAAGGCCAAATTGACAAAATCAAGGTTTTTCCCAGGTTTTGTAAGATCATTCTAAATTCCAGGTATTTTCCAGGTTTTCAAGATTTCCAGGTTCGCTGGCCACCCTGTTATAATTAATTATGTCATTGAATTGAGTTATTTAATAATCACTATGGATTATAGTAATCAATTTATTTAGCTATTTAGGAATACATCAGAGTAATTTTAAAAGTATCAAAAAGTATCAGGTATTTCCATTTTTTAATTTATTAATTTTACAGCTTACTTTCACTGCTTTGTCTCGCATTTGTACAGTAGAACCTCAATTATCCGAGATGGTCGGGACCAAGCATATCTCGGATAATCGAAATCTCGGATAATACGAAATAACATAATTAATAGCAATTAAAGATGGAAAATATTAATTTTATTAATATACCAATGCTATAATTGCAAAGACAGAGTTTTTAAACACTTATTTAGTTGTATTATCTATTATTTATATTATTAATACGTGAAAATGAAGACTTTAGTAGAAGAACATTTGGAATAAAATCGGGGTCGGGAATCGATTGAGTGCCTCGGATAATCTGGAACATCGGTTAAGCGAGGCTCGGATAATCGAGGTTCCACTGTATATCGAAATTCGAATGAAATTGCGTCTTTTTTACATTATATTTGCGAGAAAGCAATGTTCAAAACATCCATCAATTAAAATAATATAAAATTGTTAAACTTTCAATTGTCTGCTTATAAGATTACCATATGCTAAATTCAATAAAAAAAGATTTGTAATATAAATTTATATACAATTTTGATTTTATGTACGCAAATCATTGCCATAAATATTTAATTGTTAACATACTAAATAGGAACAACAATTAACTAACGATGATCAGTGATCTAATCATTATTTATCAATTATTATTAGTGTTTACATTAAATGTAAGTAATTATTATTAATGATTATTATTAACAACGATCTATTTCAATTATTAAATATTCAAATGCTTTCGTAATCTTGATTAACTTTTGATTTTTAAACAATCTTTATTATTCATTAATATATCAGAAATCTGAAAAAATTATGATTTATGCTAAATTTCTAGCACAAAATATTTCAAGTATTAAAAATCTGCAATTAATCATAGGACGATGAGTGATACAACTATCTTAGGTCAATTTTCTGGTACAAAAAGAATTAGTAGATCGTAAGAATGATTGTCGAGAGCGCGAATTAACGAGGAAGAGGAATGCGAAAGGCAAAATAATATGAAGTAACTTTCATTAAGAGTAAATACATTCGCGTTCGTGAAACTTCAAATTTGAATGCGAAGTGCTGTGGCGTAATTACGCTTGTACTTTTTTTGCAGTCTTAATTAGAAAAAAAAGAAGGCACATTGTAGATTATTAAGCAGATTGTACGAAAAAAAATCAGGAAACACGTTGATGGGTTATGTTTATGTATCCATGCAAATGTGTGCAACCAATTGAAACTATAATGCAGGATCGACTTATCTCTGGTTTATCGATATTACGTCGTAAGGCTTGATATACTTTTTTAAACAGATTATTGCATAATCGATTAATAAATGGAAAGACATTTTTTGAATGAATTAAAAGAAGTTATAGGAAAAATTCCTATAACATTTGGGAATCAAGACGTATCATGTCACATAATAAAAAAATTCCTACACCAATATTATATAAATTGCAAAAGTTTTCAAAAATAGTACTATATTCATAGTAAAATTTACTTTAGAAAATAACAATTTTTCTTAAATTGGTATAAGAATTGGAATTATAAGAATTAGTCCTTTTTCCTATAATTCTAGTAAATATTAATCAGTCTTTTGTTTGCGTATACAGGGAATAAATATATACCACAATATTGGAGTTAATATAATTAATATAAATTTTTTACATCTTTTATCTTTGCAATACATTATAATCATAAATAAAATTAATTTATGTCTTTTGAGTTACTCCAAAAAATAATTATTATTATTCTTATTTTTCCTGTTTTATTATATCTATATCTTTTTTCTTATTTCCGATAATAATTACAAATCATTAATTATTTTCCATTGATAAAATTGTAATTAAAGAAACTATTTTCATTCAAGCTGAACATTACAAGACATTATACAAGTTATTACTTATAAATAATTTCTTTAAGAACATATATTTGCCCATCACTTTTCTACGATCAATCATTTATAATATTTGATTTTTTATCAATACATTTTTGATGATGATTTGTCTGCTATACAAAATGTCTCAATTGTGTTACGTTTTTTTTATAACTGAAGATCATTAAATTGAAATCTATTTATCATATAATATTTTACATGTTTTTTAAAAATTACTTTACATTTTTATTAAGAACTCTATTTTTCATGAATTTTATTTTTTTTATTCAGTTGTTGAAAAATCAAACTTTTTCTCAAAAATGTTCACAGTTTTGAATACGGAATCATAAATTTAAATAATTATATGTAATTTGTGTTATCAATAAAAAAACATTTTCATATCC